>JBAJNP010008054.1:0-21101 GCA_036877545.1 Yasuhikotakia modesta | reverse complement strand
GTAAAACACACCACTTCCTGTTAACTGCAGGTGGCGCTATAACCGTAACTGAATATTACACTGTAGATGTGTTTAGGTCATGATTTTTATCAAATGTGTGAAATATGGGGCCAATCAGTCACTATAGGCCTTAAAAACACCTTTTTGTTCATGGCGAAACGCAAAACTTTGTCAGCCCGCCACGGTCGTGTTCTTGCACGAAAACTCAAACGCTTCACAATTCAACATCGCAAAGGCCTTAAAATGAGAATGACACCAGCACAAAGTTGATCAGACAAAAACTCTGGGAGGAGTTTGTTAAAGTACGACACGTGGAATTTGTGAAAAATAATAAAAATCCAGATTTAATTAAAAATAAATAATCGCCTGTTGGGATGAGAGGTTCACTCCAAGAGACTTTTTTAATGAATTAAAGTTTTCCATAGACCTACCAAAAGTGGTACATGTACGTTAACTGTAGTGCCCTGGGCAGGTTTAGGTGGCGCTATGGAGCTATTTTGCCCCGCCTAATTTCAAAACCCCTTACAGACGCCGAGTTCCGGTGGGGCTGGTGCGTGTGCAAAATCTGGTGAGTTTTCGTATATGTTAATACCCTCAAAAGTGCGATCAAAGCGGGAGAATAATAATAATAATAATAATAATAATAATAAACAACACAGAAACAATAGGGACTTCGCACGCTTAGTGCTCGGTCCCTAATTATCATCAAAAACAATAAATGCATTCATGCATGTCTGTGATATTGAGATGACTGCTGTTTATGTCGGGCCGTTCTTTGCACAATGGCGTCTGTCGTTGCAGTGCACTGGTCAGTCCTACTTTGCATTGCTATTTGCATGTAAATAATAATATTTTATAGGAATGGAACTCTTTTAAGACAATATTACAATTAAATAAATACAAAGAAGGATTTTACGTCATGTTTTGGGTGCTCCAGGTCCCTGTGTGCTTCTAAAATAAATGTAAAAAACAATCCAGGTATTTTAATTGTTATGTTAAATATTTCATTTAAAACTTGTTTTCCATATCTTATGATAATGTGGTGGTAAAGTAATAATCAGTTTGAGATGCTTAATGTCTTTTGTCATTGCTGTTGTACTATAATATTCCTTTAAATACAGTAACTCCCTCTATGACACCATCCAACAGCGGGTGATGTTTCATGGTCAGTCTTAGACAAGCAAGTCATTAACTGTATCTAAGGTACAGCACGCTGTAATGTAGTAAGTTACACTATAAGCTTTTGCCACATTGAAACTTACAGTTTTCAATAGCTTTTTCTCTTCATTATTAATTATTTTCAGATATTTACAATTTGTATATATAATATAAAAATATATATCTATATATAGATTTGCCAATCAAATGTATATATTTATATTATATAAATTATATATTTTAAAATTAATTAATTAATACTTTGGCTTGGTTGCAAAAAAAAACACATTTTCAATAAATTATAACAGTAAAATGCCTAAAATTTATAGTAGTTACCATATATAGTGTTATGTTTTACTTTAATGGCTAGTGCGGAATATAACTGCAAATGTTCTTAATGTCACACTCCCCCTATGAACTTTATGGCTTTGCCCTTGTTTTGGTTTCTCGTTTTCGTTAATGTTCCCTACCTGTGTTTTAGTTATTGTTCACCTGTCCTGTTGATTTACGTCCCCATTTAAGTTGTTCATGTTTCTGTTTTCATTGTCAGTTATTGTCGTTGTATGTAATGGTGTGCCTACGTTTTTGTTTTTGTTTGTTTTGGAAGAAACCGTTTCTTAAGTTTTCTCTGTGTTCTCTTTGTTTTAGTCACGCTGCCACCCATGACACTTGTATTCTGTATTGGCAAAATGTTAGCTATTTCAGGCATACAAGTAATACAAGCTTTTGTAATCATATATATATTTATATATGATTACATATTTATAATCATATATATATATATATATATATATCAATCTACTTCAATCTACTTGTGAGGGAGAAGACAGATGTCTTTAAAATCACAAAAAGAAATCACAAAGTTGGTCTGCCACCCTAAAAACCCAGTAAAGTCATTATGATAATATCAACATTAAAAATATCAAAATCAATTATTTTCATGGATCCTGTTAATTTTATTGCCATTATAATTCCTTTAAGTACCTAACCCTGAACACAGCATATTTCTGAAAGTCAGCAACATCCTCATAGAAAAGCATATTGTGATTACAACACAAACACATTCACTTACATTTTTAAATGCTACAAAGTGGAAAAGGTAGTCTGTACACCAGGAATGACCCAGATGTTTGAGGTTTTGGTGTGTAGTAAGACATCATGCAAAATAAATGAGTATGTAACTGTGAACAGCCCCAGACCTGCAGTGACAAACGCAAACCAAAAGCATATACTAATATCTGAAGAGCACAAGCAACCACACATACAGATGTTGAGGAAGACTCTGAGTTTCTTACTCTCTGGTGGAACTCTGTCTTTATGAGGGCATCCTGACAGGCTGCGATGGTGAGGGTACAAACCTGTCACATGGCCTGTGCCATCACAACCTGGCGTTGGGCACCGACTTTCTTTTTTTCCTGATCGTGAAGAATCTAAACATGTACAAACCATACACACGCACACATAATATATTGTTACATTAGAATTATAAGGTTCTATCTGACACTTTTGTAAAAATTTAGTTATTGACATATTCTTACTCTAATATAACTTACTGACACTCTTAAAGTTTTTTTGTGCATTTTTGGTGTTTAATTGGTTTCTAAGGTCCTATCTGTGGTGGTTTCAAATCATAATTTGAAATGTACACAGGAGGACCAGTCAGGTCTTACCTCTTTATGTTGTTACTAATAAGCCTGTCCCAGTCCCACTGGTTTAATACTGTGTTATGAGACTTGGTAAATGTAAATATATAAGCAACAAGAAAAGTGATATAGATTTCTTGAAAATCTGAAATATCTTTGTGTTTGACAGCTTATTTCACTAGTACATGTTAACATATACCAGCTAGTGATTGCTAATGCTAACTAGTGCTAGCTAATAAAAATATTATAATATCTATTATTTTATGTTTTTGTTGCAGTTATTGTTTTCATCTTTCTGACAGTTGCTTGAGTAGCATGATCCATTTAATCAAACAAAATAAACAATGATTTACAACATTCAAGTCTTCTGTCTTGTTACTTGCCTGGAGTGTTATTTGATTCACCACTGGACACAACACTGTTCAATTAAAATCTTAGATATTACATTTTGATAGATGAAATGTTTCATGCTGATGCTCTGATGCTGATGTTTTACTTAGCAGTTTTGGTATTTACAATGCAAAAACTTTAAACCTCAAAACTGTGGTCAAATAAGGCCAAACTTACATTACCTGTGAAGTCACTGATCTGTTGTGAACTTGCTCAATAACAGAATATTGTTTATTTTGAAAAAGTTTTGGATTACAGCTTTAACTGTAAACATGATCAGTCCTGGTGGACCAATAAAAACCTGTGCAACCTGACTAATGGAAATTGTATAAAACTAGCTGATCAGACCGGAGCTTGTGATGGGTCTCTGAGCATTGACAATATGTTGCAATAAGATGCTTTCATTGGCTTTCTTTATGGCTTCCTGCATTTATTAATGCCATACCATGTGCTTTTGGTGAAACATATTTGTACTTAGTACATAATACAAGGCTCACTATTTGTATTGACTACAGCCATATAATAACTGCAGTTAGTATCTCTTAAAGATTGTTATCCAGGGCCATTGCTGTGTTTTAAACAGAGAATGCAGTAGACAGGGTGTAGCTCCAGTTTCCACTAATTAAAGTTTTAAAGATGCAGTAACTGGCATCATGTTACACACATGCCAAGTAAATCGAATACTATCATAAAGTGATGGGCTGATTTGTGGAAAGTTTGAATGCAGTTTAAAGTTTGAATGCAGATTACAGTAATACTTTTGAAACTGTTACTTAAGGAAGCAGACCGAAGCTATGTTTTAACAAATGCAAAGAGTTTTATACAATTACAAAAACAGAAACATTAAATCATATTTATATTTGCATACTTTTTACATTTACTGCAATAGTTTTACTTTTATTCTTTAAAGTGGTGTATATATTTGTTTTACTGTTTTTTGTGTGTAAAATGTATGGTTGAAATAGGAGACTCTTGTGATAGGAGATGGGAGAGTCTTGTGAGACTAATAAACATACAGACCCACAATCACTCTGGATCTGCAGATGTTTTAAAGAGAAAGACAACAAATGTGAGGAGTACAGCGAGTGGAATACATTAGAAAGTGCTGGATATTGATTGTGGCTCTGGACAAGCCATGCTTTGCATAGCAAATGGCCCCCATTACCATAATGTCTAGGGATAATTAATGTGCAGTCAGTGGTCCAGCCGTTTGTTATCAGTCATAATGATACTCTTCAATTTCCATCTCTGCCTTGTGCTTTCTTTAAGACAGAGACCCTTTCATAACTGTCAGGCCTCCACACTTTTTATAAATCATAATGCCTCCTGGTTAGGCAGCGTCTGCCTCTATTTCTGCTGTGGCAAGATGTTATCACCTTAAAATGGCTGAGCGTTCCCCATTATTCTGTCATAAGAAAGTGTTCACTGAGCACATGGACAAACATTCTTTTGCATGTAGTGTCAGCTCTTCTTCATCTTGGGACATGCATATTATATGTTATCTACAGTAAACATTCTGTTATCAATTAAGGGATAGTTCACCCAACAATAAAAAAATCTTCCATCATATACTCACCCTCATTCTAAACCTGTATGACTTTTTTCTTAGGAACAAAAAAAAAGCCTGTAGTTCAATGCATTTGGATATAGTTTTGGTTTCTTTAAGAGAGGCTTAATAACTGCTATCTTAATGGGTCTTGGGGTATAAGCTAAACATAAAAAGGAGGTTATAATTTGGAGGACAGCTTCTACTACAGGTTACAGCTCATTTAGTAGTTTAGTTGGTATTTACTCAACAGGGAAATTAGGAATAGGATTAGAAAAGATCAGTATTTAGAATCATAGCACAGAAACTGCTTGTTAAAATTACAATTGATTTATTTATATATAATAAACTAATAGTTTTAATAGTCTTAAGTTTAGTACTGCATTTGAAACAACAGATTATGTCATACTTCTAGGTTGTTTACAGAATTAAATCACACACATTATGTTGCCTTAACTCAAACCTGATCGTAAATAACAACAACAATTTATGGCTGGCCACAAGGATCTGTTTTAGGCCCTCTACTATTCTCAATATAAATGTAGCCCATTGGCAGGTTTATTAGAAAACATGGGAATAGTTTTCACTTTTATGCTGATGAAACAGCAAGGGAATCAGCATCAGGTAGCACACATGAACCTGCTGATGGATAAAAGTGGCAAGTAACAGAGTAGAACCCTCACGTTCTACCCACCACAACATATGCCACAAAATAACAATAGGATATAACGCAGTCTACACAGGCTACCTGCCATATTCAATTTTACAAAAAAGTTACTGCTGCTTAAAAGACCATAAATATGTTAGCTCATTTTTTTATCTAAGCACTCCCATAATGCATTTTAAAATCTTGTTTTCAAATGCAATGGTAGTAATTTTAAATACTGCAGCTATGTTATGCAAATAATTCTTTATTTCTCTCCTGTTTTCCATCTCTGGATACCTATCCTGGAGTAGCTACAGATGGATCCAGCCTCTTAAGAGTCTTCAAATGACCCAACAGAGAAAAGACGATTCCCTCTGTGAGGCTTGAGATGATTGCCATATCTGCTTCAATGCATAGACAATATTAGCCAATTGCAGAATTTGTACCATTTTACTAACAATGTACATCTTTAATTTTCTGAAAAGCAGTTAAATAATTCTTAGTTAAATAATTCAAAATTATTTTAATGTATTTATCCTCTTGCCATTCCATGTATTTTCCATGACATTACAAAGCTAGGAAGATTCAGGATATTAATTTAATACTTACTGTAATATATATGTATCATACTTAGATAATACTCAGATTGTGTTCAGCTAAAGACAGAAAGTTGTATACACCTGGGATAGCATGAGGGTGAGTAAATTATAAAGAAAAAAACTCTTTAAAGAAACTAAAAATGTTTAAATGTGTGGCTTATCTACAATCAATTCATCGTTTATAAAAGTTAATTGGCCTGTGGCAGTGCTTGATGTGCATCTTGTGCACCTGCGAGTACATTAGGGCAGCTGTAGAGTGTCATTAACTTGTTTCATCAAACTTTGTTTGAAAGAAATTAAAACAGGTGCCTTTAAAGCATGACAATGAGATGAAGTGTCTTATTTCCATTCCCAGGGAACTAAGTTTACATATTTGTATACAAAACTCCTCAAACTCCTGTGGTCTCCTGTGCCAGTGTCGGCACGCTAATAACAAATGGCATTGAGTCATCTGCATAATTAATGACTGGCTATAGTGGATCATAAGGCAGACATGAGGGGAACTTCTAGAAGGAAGGCTTAAAACACTCAAACATCATCCTTGAGGCATGGGAGCTATGGAGGCAGAGAAGGACTGTGCTATGGCAGACTGGAGAGCTAGACTGTAGATAGTGTGCTGCTCAGCCCCTGTGTCTTGGCTCCCCCTGAGCCAAGCTGTTCAGGTCAGCCTACTAAATCCTGATCTTTTCAGAAATATAATTTCTCTATTAAGTGAATAGCAACTAAACTACGGAACAAGATAATCAGGTTGTAATATGTAATATGTCAATTGAATGGTGTTAAGGACCAGTCTGACCTGTTGTTGCATATGCTCTGCCATTCAGACAATTTTTGGTCATTCAGACCAAAAATGACCCAAATGGCAAAGTTGGAGCCTGCAGGACAAAGCCCCGCCCACTAAAAGACTTCTTGCAAGTGTCTGGTCAGTGAGAAGCCTCCAATGCTGTTACATTATTTCCATATTCACATCAATCATCTGCAAATATGATTGCAGATATCTTCACACGATAACAACAAGCAAACTGTACTTTCAAGCTCCTGAAGATGGTGTCATAATATACTTACACGTGCACCTAATAAATACAATAAGCACTATCATGGACCAATTATATTGTCTGGATTGGTCAGACAATGGTCAAACGAAAGACATTCCCCATAGTCAAACGAGATTGTAGTGTTGAGTTCCAGAAAGAAGGGGCAAAGACAATTGCAGCACAATAAGATTCAATAAATAATCTTTTATAGACAAGCAAAATTGAGTTTAATTAACATTTATGCTTTTCTGTAAACATCCTTTTGTATGACAAACTACATAGATTTATTCTAATAATCAAATAAAATGGACAGCACTTATATAAGTAGTAAACCACAAATGCCAGTGTCTCCTGAGAATGCCCCAGCAATTTTTTTTATGCTGCAGCTAATGTTGGTAGCTGGTTAGAACCTATAACAATTTTTAAATAAAAAGTATAAACAGCGCAGTGGTCTAAGTCATATTTTCATGCAGATATGAGATTACCTCTAAGGTGGAAGGGCTTCTTTAGTCCATCATGGTGCAGACGGGCCTTACGCTCCTCTGCACAGCTGTGCCTTAACCCATCCTGTAGGTGCTGTCTATTTCTCCTGGCTGCTTCTGAGGCCATTTTGTCCTGCATGGCCTTGGTCCGCTCAGTTTCCAGTGCTATGGCCTTCTCCAGAAGTGACAGGTTGCCCTTGGTTATATCAAACATTTCCTCTGAGTGGTCTGATGTTACAGATGTGGTGTCTTCATCGCAGTCCTGAAAACTCTTGTGGTCATTGGCACAATTGGAGAAATTCTTGGAGCGAGGGCTGAGCTGCTCCTCAAGCTTCATCAGGTTCACCATGTCTGAATAGTTGCGCTCAAGAATGCGATGTTCCTCTGGGATCTGATGCTGTTGTTGTTGGGCCCCCCGATAAAGCTCTTGATGAACCTGTTGACTATTGCTAAGGCGTTCAACTGGCTTTGTCTCGCTTAGCTTGCGCGCCAAGTCAAAGCACTGATTGCGAAGACACTCTAGACTGCTTAGACAAACCTCCTCATCACTCTTCTCTAGCATCTGACCATTAGAGACAGGTTTACCTTGCCCACAATCGCTGTTCCCAGTAAATCCGTTATTCACCGATCCATTTCTAATGGTGGTGCCTCTGCTCTGAACTTCATTGTCCTGATGGTCTCTCTCCTGGCGGTTGTCTGAGAGTGTGACTCCATGACCCTGTGCCAAAAGCTTAAGAGAGTCCACAGTCTCTCTCACGACATCACTGCTGACGTCCAGACTCAGCTCACTCTTCTTCAAACCCTCCTCACTTTCCTCATCTTCGTCTTCATCATATTCATCTTCATCCTCCTCCTCTTCTTCCTCATCTTCTTCTGCACTGTTTGAGGAGTTGCTGTTCAGCTCTGATTCAGTCATTGCTCGGTAAGCTGCATCTTCAGCAATCTTGCCGAGGTTAAGCAGAGATTTGGCCACCAGTTCATCATAATTTTCATACTCATCATTGTTGTTGTCGTCTTTCTCCGTGGTGGGGCTTGATTTACTCAGACTGCATTTTGTTTGATCACTCTCTGTAAAAAACACGCACATTACTTTTAACCAATCACTATAAACATAATAATTATAATTAATTAAATTAAATAATTAAATATAATTAAATAGTTAAATATAATAGATTAGGTAATGGTAGGATGTTCTTACACTTGATCTCGTTTGTCATGAAACTATTTTGCTACAAATCTCTGTATTTTTATACCATGTGTATCAGAAAAAACAATGTGTACTGAAAACTGCTGCTCACCTTTTCAGAAAGAAAATGATTAAGTAAGAGCAGCAACATAATTTATGAAAGCATTACTATTATATTCTTGTAACATTTAACTGTTTTTGTACCTTTTAAATACTATTAAAACATATCATGCACAGTAAAGCACTTTGTCTTGCACAAATACAATGTATGATATATGAAAAGGCATATATTATAATGTATTACACAAGCACCAACTTTCACACTAAACAAACAATATCTGATGTCAAACAGCCTTGAATTATTCAACATGCAGTAACAGCATGACTAACATATTAAAATTTATTAATATTTTGGTTTATAATGTTTATAATTTTAAACTAAATATGTAGCTATGCTCAACACTAACATCTTATTTGAACACTAACATGATTTTTTAACACTGTGTGTGTGGCACTTGATATAAATGGCTATAAATAAGGTTGCTGCCTATGAAGGGCATGTTGAATGAATTACTTAGATTCTAATTTACTTTACATGCTGTCAGTATTGACAACCGTCCCTGTATGCAGCAAATCAGCTCACAAGGTTTTGAGACAATCAATATCTCAGGTTAAAAAAAAGCAAGCCGAGAGGACAGGGCTAATGCCAATACAGGTGGGAGCTTGATTCTTAATTAGACTGGAAGGCTCTGTCAGGTCTAATTGGAGAGAGTTTTGTCCTGTCGTCGCTAAGACCTGTCTGAGGAACATCACACACTTTATCTTACAAACATTCACCCATGACTGCCTGCTCACATAAATACTGACACATTCTGTGAGTGCAATGATGATACATAATCCAAGAAGCACACAGAGAGAGTAAACTAATATCACCTTTAATAAGAAAAACACAAAAAACTCAGAACCAAGAAGCACACCTACATACACCAAACCAAAGATGGAATGCCATGAACTGGGAAAATAAACAGAGAAAGAACTGAACAAGACACAGGTGGGAACTAATCAGTAAGGAGACCACTGAGAACTAATTAACAAGATAATTAACTCAAATGAACCAGAACCATACAAGGAATGCAAAAACATGAAGAAAAACACATAGAACATATAACTGTGACAGTGGGCAGTGATGTTGTTTTGTTATCAGACAACATGGAAACTTCATAATAACCGGCCGTCCTACAATGACATCCTCGATCATTTGTAGATAATATAACCTACAATCAATGACCGTCATTTAACATGCCTCAGTATACTGTAGCTTACATTATGTCAGAGCTATTTGTGTCCCCGTGAAATATATGTATGTTTCAATAAATATAAAAATGTTCAATAGATCTATCTCTCTATATAAATATAAAGATAAATATACATACGTCTAATACCACAAGTTGGATCATAAATGTTTGAGTGTTAATTGAATGGATCTTCTCTGTCAGTAAGTGCTGCAGTTTAAAGATAACCTTCAGTGTCAGAACTAAAAGGACAGTGTCAGGGAATTGAGCATCTATGTTTTGAGGGTGCTGTTTTTAGCCTGATACTGAGACCACACTGAAGGTCACTGCAAAATCAACCAACTGCACCTCAAATTACGGTGACCTTCCAAAGACGCCGAACTGAGATGCCAAATTTCCTCCCTCTACCCCTCGACTGGCACTGCCCAATATTCCCTCCACTCTCAGCTCGGGCTATGAAATCCAAAAATAAAAGTCTGATGCAAAATTAATACTGTGATTCACATTATGGCATGACAAATCAAACCACATCCATCTTTAGTGGATTTGTTTGTCCTCTCACCAATTTCTTGAATTTGATCCTCATATTCTTCCTCTTCTTGCTCGTCCTCTTCCTCCTGTACTTCTCTTTCTACCTCTTCTTCCTCTTCCACCACTTCCTCATCTTCCTGTTCCATTTCTTCCTCTTCTCCATTAATCACTTCCACTTCTTCCTGCTCATATTGGTCTTCATTGTCTGTAAACTCCTCCTCTTCTCGTTCCTCTTCTTCCTCCTCCTTTTCCTCCATTTTGTCTGCTGTGTAGCATTGTTCCATTGATTGCTGGTCTACGATGGTTAGAAAGACTTTCCTCTTCGGCAACAGCTCCAGGGCATGACTCTCTAAGGATTTCCTCTTCTTGGTGACAGGACAGCCATACACACTGGACCAAAGAGATAAGAAAAAGGCAATTAACAACCTGGCTTTCGATTCGATTTGCTATGCTTTAGTGTTGTCCACCCCAGACACAAGCCTTTCTGGACAAATACAGCAGCCTGCATGCTAAGCACATAGAAGAGTTTACAATTACATTAAAAATGTCTGCCATGAAAGTCAAAGGTCCAACAATAACTTTTTAAAGTGTCTGTTTTTAGATATACAGATCTAAAGGCCAGATCTGTACCACATTTTAATCAATTTAATTTTAAACAAAACAATTCAGGAAATACAAAAAATAATTCAGTATCTGGATTAGCAATTAAAATGTATACAGTATTTGATTCATTTTCTTTTAGGATTGATAGGATGCCTGCCAGTATATTCCTGCTGGGAGATTAAGAGGATTACTTACATTATGTACCTTCAGCAAAAATATACAATATAGATCCTGCTAGCAGGAAGAGCAGGTGATTTTAATAATCAGTGTATTGAGCCTCACTCAACATGTGCCCAGTTCCAGAAACATTATAAACAAACTATTATTACAAAACATAAAGAAAGCAAATACAACTAAATTAATTTTGCAAGCAATTTTTCTATCTATCTATCTATCTATCTATCTATCTATCTATCTATCTATCTATCTATCTATCTATCTATCTATCGTCTGTCTGTCTGTCTGTCTGTCTGTCTATCTATCTATCTATCTATCTATCTATCTATCTATCTATCTATCTGTCTGTCCCTTCATCCATCTACCTATTGTCCCTCAGTCTCCTTCATATGAGGAGACAGTGCAGGTCCAACTTTGGTTCAAACTCAGTGTCCATCAGTCTGCTGTCTAGACGACAGGCAGGATCTATCTCCATAGAATGGGATCTTATTGGACTGACCCCTCTACAGGGCACTATTTCATTTGGAAACCCATGCATGGCAACTCATTCCAGGGCTGACATCACAAGCGACACCCTCAGCTCTCTGGGCAAGTCTCCTCCACACTGTGATCAATAGTGCTTGTGACCAAGCATTGCAAAAGCACATTAAAATGCCACTCATCCTGTCTTGACTGCCTTAGAAATAAATTAGGTACTGGTCCCTGCAGGTCCTCTGTGAGTGGTAGAACACGTGCAGAGTGACAGGTTATACCCTGTCTGTCCTATCATGCTCCTGTCTGTCAAAGACGTGGGCATCTTGCTACCTGGCCTTCAGCGATGCGTTGAAAAGATGTAGAGTGTAACTGAAATAGTTAGTAAAAGAATAAATGCTGCTGTGTGGTATTCATACAACAAACACTGTCATGTGTGAGGGGATGGACAGATCATGTGATATTTTTCATTTAATGTTTCTTGTGATTGATTGTGATCATGGTGTTCGCATGTCATATTTAATGTCTTCAGGCCAATCTTACTGTATTTTCTGTTTATTCAATACAAAAAAGGAGGCTGAAGTATTGATGGCCATGAAAATACTGTGACAACAAAGCTGGAGGTGACTTAAGACTTTTGAACAGTACTGTATGTAACATAAATGTAATTTTAGTTTAGTTTATATATTCAATTCATAGATGCACATACACTGAGTTGATGCTAGTTTATCCAAAGTGGCTATTTTAGCTTAATTGTCCTTTTTTTAATAGGAAATATTCATTTACTTATTTTATATCATTTTTAATGTCTTTTAGAAAAACGTATTCATGTGTTGCCAGTCAGATACATTCCTTTCAATCACTGAATAGCTAGAGGCAGCAGTCAATAGAAAATACATTAGAAGATTTTTGGAATATGAACTTTGTATCAGGCTTTAAAATGAAATTCTTTAGCTGGTAATTAGCATTATTTGTTTATATGATTGTGCTGTCAGAGAAAAAGATGGGACATGAGATGGAAATCACAGTTTGATTTGCGTGTTTGTGTTATAAAAGTATCTTGTTGTGCTCGTATACAACAATCTATATGTGTGAGTGATGAGAATGCCGTCGCCATGGTGATCTCCAGCTCAAATCCAAGTGGGATTTACCATCTTGGTGCACAGACAACAAGGAAGCCAGCAGGAGTGATTGGAATAAAGGAGGAGAGAGAGAGAGTGAAAGAGAGAGAGACAGGAACAGAAAAGAACAATGTTAGGTCTAACAAGATTTTACTATGAGAGACCCTCAATATTAAACATGAGTATTATTACATGAGTATTACATATTAATTATATACATCCATTTATCTGTAGGTATCTAAAAGTAAAGTAAGATTTAAGAAAAACTCTGGATTCAAATTCATTCAAAATATAAAATAAAATGAGCCGCCCACATTTCACCACTTCTTTTCTATTGAAGGACAACATTGTGATTTCAGGGTGATTTCAGGGGGCATTTTTATTTTTAATGGGCATCTTATATAATTAGCATAATAAAAATGTAATAACTAATAACATGTTATCAGTGGTAACAGAGACCATCTTTACACTGCAAAAGCTGTGTCTATAATGACATTTATGATTAATTACACTTTATTTACACAGAAATTTTAAATAAAGTATTTACGCAACAATTAAGATGGTTATGTGATTATAACCCTAAAATTACATTATAAAAATGACAAAACAAAGTTTAAGGCTAATTCCTCTTTTCTTTCACACATGTAGAACAATCTGATGGGGTATTTTTAATTATATTATAATTATTTTATATATATTCACAGACGCAAACTGAAAAGAAACAATGTGGATAAATATAAGTAAAACACATTTGAACACAATGAAAGATAAAACTTTTGACCAATAGGTAAAAAAACATTTTTTCACTGACTTCTGCAAAGTCTTAGGTCAATACACAAAACTCTAAATTCAATTTTCAAATCATTTTCGTACATTTTGTTATAACTCTTGACCACTAGGGGGCACTGACCTAAAACTTAACAAGTCCTTTCAAAACAGGGGCTAAATTAAATGTACTGAGTTTCTTAAGTATTTGTTAATGCATTGGTAAGATACACCAACCAAGGAAAACTGGATATTGTAGGACTCAGCATGCCTCAAGGAATTTAAGGTGACCACCCTCCAGACTTTGGTACAAAGCATTCAAACGTTAAAGGCAAAATTCAAATTCAGTCAAATTCATTTACACTCTACATCACTATATATAATTTAAAATATTACAAATATGAAATAAATATAATTTCTATGAGCTAATCATGAGTGAAATTTGGAAGTGCTGGTGCAACTAGAGGGTTTGGGATAAAGTCTCCATATTTGGTCCAGTTACATTTCTTATATCTACCTTCTCTGAACTGATACAGGAGAAATCTTACACCCTTGCCTTATTCTTCTCCCCATCTTTGCTTATTTAACCAAACTGGTACAAATTATGTATGAGGTTTTGATAGATTGATAGATTTATCAGTTTAATTGCAAAAACAAAATTGCTTTAAATAAAATTGTGTTCTATGGTTCTATGGCATAAAACAAATCTAATATTAGTCTAATATTATTGCTAATGTGCCTTTTTGTATAAATCCAGTTTTTTCCTGGTCTGGAATACTTTTGAATACTTTTTTCAGTCTTTGGCCAATATTACTGTTTTTTAAAAAGTCACTATTTAATAAACTCATGGGTCTCCAATTCTTCAACGAAGAATATTTTTGTTTGGCTTTGGAATAAATGTAATGACACCACTCAACACAAGCGCCATTAATTTCCCTGCTATGCACAAAAAATAAAGCAAGCTGAAGCTACAGGAAAGCAAGGTTTTTGTGCAGATTAAAAATAATTTATTTATTATATAGAAATTTAATTTATAAAATTTATATATTTAAAAATTGAATTAATATTTTTACTATTAATATTTAATATTTTACTTTACACCACTGACTTTTACATATGTATGTTTTAGACACATTCTAGTCACCAGAGCTGACTTTTAGCTGAGTATGCTTTGAATATAGCATCAGAGCCTTTTGTGTGGACTACCCATTTGCAACTGTAAAAGCACTGCCTAAAGAGGAAAAAAAGAGTGTGCTGGTGAAGGTTTAGATGCTGCACCATACTGCCGAATGCTCATTCAGTAGAAAACAAGCTCCGCTGAAGCGAGGCCACAGATCTTTTCTTAACAAAAAGACCAGTAGTCCTGAACATATATTTGAAAATATTTCAGGTGTATCAACCTGCAAGAGTGTATGTGTACATTGGAACATAGGTTATGTACCAGCATTTGTTTAAAATTATTAAACCATGAAAATTAAACCATGAAAATGAAAATCATATGGTTAATCACACTAAAAATATTATAAATACATAAACAGCAGACAAGAAAAACCCAGATCAAAATATTTAGACCAAGCCTTAATCCCAAATCTTAGATAAAAGAGCAGGGTGTCAACTAAAACCAAGAAAATGCAACTAAGTTGTTCCTGACACAAAAATATTGGATGAGTAGTGAATTGTACTATTAGTTTACTGTTTAACACTTTTTATCCAAAATGTTGACCTGAATGAAAACTCACTATATTTTTATTTAGCATCCTGACATTGTATATTATTGTTGATGGAAACATACAAATTCAATTTAGCCAAAACCAAGACATCTTCAGTTGCAGAGTAATTCTGCTGTCTAAATTCTGAAACGGTGTACAGTAAATGTGAGAAGCTTTGAAAGCATTTTGTCTATAACCTTTCACCAGATTTCAAACTGATTTATGTTCACTAAAATTCAAACCTCACATAAACTGCTTCATAGCAAAAAGAGAAACTGAGGTACATTTTCAGAAGCAGATCTTTGATAAAATCTGTGAAAATATGAAATATTGATATCATCACAACATCATGTGATGTGGAGCCCATTACAGGCGTGTGACAATAACACTTGATTAGACAGCACACACTGCCTGTCTATTGTTACTAAACCTCCCTGTGCAATTTTCTTTCCTCCATGCAGTCATTCAATTAAATTAAACCTCCATTAAATATGGAAATGTCATTTGCAGTGGTGGTCTGTGATAGCATGAGAGGGAGGGGGTCTCTTTTGATGAGGCAAGGGGCTGCACTGTGATTAATGTACCTTAACACTCAGAGCACATGTGCTTGGCTAGCAATGTTGATAGAGAGGTACAACAGAGAGATTTGGCTGAAGATGTGCCAGCCTGTCAGTATAACCTGTTTTCCAGATTCATTTGGAACTCTCCCTCTCTCTGTGTCCAGTGCTCAGTTATCATGCCCACCTGCCAGTCTGTCTGCCTGCCCACCCGCCTGTCTACCTGAAAGCCCACTCTGCTGGCCTGGCTCATGCCAATGCTTTTAGTGAGCACTATCTGTCAAGCTATGAATAATACAACCCTGAGGCTGTCAGCAGAATCCAGATGCAGTAGTACAACAGTAGAAAAGCACTCAACCACAACACGCCTGTGTCAAGAACGAACCGATTATTCCAAGCCAATAATACAGAGGCTGGATCCACTCTGAGTGTTCTCTCATGTCAAACAACAGCAACAACAAGAAATGAAACTAAAACAAAAAAAATGCTCAATCACAAATGAAAATAAATAACAACTGACTCAACATATAACCTTCCAAGCTAATGCTGTTCGTCCATTAAGACAAATACTTCAGTAAGCCAGTGCTGGAGTCTCCTGCTCAAATCTTATCTAGCTACACGAGTGAACATCTGCTAGTGCTCAGACTGATGATGCTATCACCGTGGTGCTGGTGAAGGGGGGTGGTATCAAAATATGGGTCCAGCCCAAGAAATCTATGTGCCTCAGAAGTGTGAAACTAGCTCATAACCTGGTTGACCTTTTCATCAAGAGCCAATACATTAATCAATAAAATCACGTCAGAAATCGATGTCAACATGCATATGTCCACACTGCATTATCTGTATTAATGTAATCAGTTCTGCAACAGAGTTTTTCTGTTCATTATTCATCTGTTATCTGGTTTCTGTCTACTTAACTCTCTCACAGTTGCTTTGCTAGCATGCAGTATAAAAGTATTATAACCATAATCTGGTTACTGTTCCCATAATTACTTGCAATGAGGTGAATGAGTATCAATGCACCATTGGCTGATTACATAACAGTTTTTTCAGCAGACAAGTCATACATGACAGTTTAGTGTTATATCTGTAATATGTAATTTATATAAATAATATTTTTTTAAATTAGAACGTCATTGGTGAATAATATGAAACGTCTTCGTAGGCATCAGTATATGTTCGTCACACGAACAGTGTAGCACAACAGTTCACATGAAGCACACAAGAGAAACACACTGTTGATTCCGTTTGACATTAGCATGTTGCTAAGATAATGATGTAATACTCCCATATAGTATGGCCAATACATAACAAACAAATGCATTGTAAAACAGTGTATTTTTATTGATTGACATAATTATTATGTAGTGTTTTAAAAAGTAAAAGCTACAGTTTGTAACTTTTGCCACTATCGCCATCTCTGTTTGAAACATAAAATTGCAGCTTCCTTTCTTTACATGTTAAAGTGAAATAAGCCAAATTGACATTTCCTAGGAAATCTGAGCTCAAACCAAAAATAATATTATAAACTTAATGTTACAAATTGCCTAAAGGAAAGAGACAGTTCTGAACACTGATCTGTTATATGTACTTGCTTGAACTGATTTGGGTTTGTTTTTTTGTAATCAAGAAGTTTTAAATGCTGTATTCCATTACACAAAAAAGTGCAATAAAATGCCACATGAACTTACTAATTGCAAATAGCCAAGACGCTGATGTTTGCCACCACAACGCCATAAGATTCACTTTAATAGTCACACTGTTTTCTGTCACTAATCATATTCCTGCTGAATGCCATGATTCCATGCCATCAGGTATTCTTTCCTTGCTAGATTTCTTTTTTAAACCAAACAACAGTATAGCATTGCTTTTGTATTTCTTTATATGCTATCTTTGGAACTTAAGGCAATGTTAATTCCTTACAATCAGAAGTTGGAGATATTATGTTGGAATAAACCACATTCAACATTACAATATGAAAAACAGCCTCAGCGTCAGGAGATTGTGAGTGCTTGTACTGCTGTAGCTATTCTGTGGGTCTGTAAATAGCAGCATTTTTATTAACCATGATTTCTTATTAACAAATAATAACAGCGGTGCTTTGTTTTGAATTTTTTAAAATTACATGAATCACAGATTCGTTCATGACTCATCTATGGAGCATCTTGTGCAACCTAGATACTAAATGTCACTCAGCGCTGATGTCACACAACACTGCTGTGGTTTTGTTTGCCATCAATACATAATAATGTGTGTGAGTCTTGCTTGCTAATAATGTGCAGAAAGTCCTGCCCTCTCTTGATCAGAAACTCCAGAAATCATATTTAAATGCTGCTTAGTTAAATGCTAAATCCCAATCCCTCTCCCAGCTCTGCTCTCAGTGAATGTGCTGTAGATCTCATAAAAATATGTCCAGGTCACATTTTATTTCAAGCAATGTTTTTTTCTATTACAAATTCTATTGAGTCAATTAGGATGTTTTTCACAAATTCATATAAACATAATTGACTTTTAATGTAACATTTCAATAGTTTAATTACTGTCAATAGTGTTTACCCATGAATGTTGTATAAATACTTTGAGTAGTGCAAAAAAAATTCTGAATGTATTCTTGAATACACTATTTAAATGGAAAGCACCTCTTTCAGCTCAGCCCATTATTTGAGATATTGTATTGCCATGGTTACACGTTTTCCGTATTTATAATTGTTTTTTTATAATTTATAATTGTCATTTATAAATGTATGATGTCATAGGGTAGGGTTTTTAGGGTCGTAGCAGACAGGTGGGTGAAACTTATCATTCATTATCTCCATGTTCTCCTCTGAGAGAGTCAAAGGTCCATCAGAGAGTCTTCTGTCTGCAGAGGCTACTGTAATTCTATAAGAGCTTCAAATGGCTGCACTGATTGCCTTCTAGGAGAGCAAAGCTGTGTCACTGATTAAAGCCAGTGAACTAAACATGAGAAAAGCTGAACAAGTAATTTGGACTAGACAACTACTGAAAAATGCAAGAACAGTAAGCCTCTATTTTAAATACTGTTTCACTCTCCAACAGTGTATAATCACATCTCAATAACACACATCTGACAACAGTATTAGGTCAATTCCCAAATACTTACACTGTATGTGGCCGAGGTTTTAATTCACAACAAGATTCTTCATCAGTTAAAAGGCAGTAACCTTTTTGCTCTTTTTTGTAAATAGACCTATTGGCCATGAAACAGGTGAGGGTTTTGTGAGGGAGTCAATCTGCAGTAAACATTTGATTAAGGTCTTGTTTTAGGAGGACGTTGAAAGACTAATTAACATATTAATGATTCATACATTAACACTGCAGCTTCTGCTAGACAGTCAAAACACTTGGATTAGCACACAAACAAAGAGCCAGCAGCTGAGGAAGAAATTATCTGAACCGAGAGAGAGAGAAAGAGTAAGAAATGCTAGAAAAAGAGAGAGTAATGGATGGAACCCTTGTTTTGTTTATCTTTCATCATCTGGTTAAAGCTGCAGATGACAGAAGCTCAGAGAGGCAGCAGGTGCTGTAATGCAATCTTTACCTTCCATCTTTATACCAACCCTGATTTCTCTTTAATCCAGAGATGCCAATCAATACAGCTGAACCTGTCCATCAGAAGTCCAGCATCAGATGCAGCAGCTGTCAGATGATGGAGGTTTCCTCAGTTGGCAGGTATGGGCAGTAAAATACTCAACAAAAGTATTAGATTCCTGGCTTTTCCCAAGAAATCTAATACTTTTAAGTATAAATTCTTTTGGTGCTGGGATGATGTTGTTAATATGGCATTACTGTGCCATTGCTAAAATGTTCAGGGTGGATTTTAACAGCTGAGACCCTCTTTAATTGCCCATTTGTTCATCAATTGACCCTCTTCAAGTTTTCAAACGTTAATGTTTGCTGCCCATTCATTGGTTCCTCTGCAAACTTCAGAAATTTAAGGAATTAGTCCAAGCACAAACAATTTGGTACAACTCCATAAATCCATAGATTTAGGGTCAGTTGTTTGGTCAATACGTGTTGAATGAACTAAGCCATGACGCTAAGTGCATAGCAATTGTTGCTTAATTAAGTTAGCATGTACAGTAAATGTATTTGTTATCTACAGTAATATGTTGATTAATTACATTTAATAGTAAAGCTTTATGCATAAATAATTCTGACACAGCAAACTTAGCTGTCTAACATAAAGCCAAGAACAGATGTCCTTTCAGAGACTGTCTGCTGGCCATTTCTCTAGTGTTTGGCACAAATATGCACTAAATGTTAGACAAGGTTATGGTCCCTCCATCTGGTACTTTGGAGTCTAAGAGGACTATAATGTGTAAATAGCACATGATACACAGAAATATCCACTGTTGAGAAACGTTTGCCAACATTTTGCACTATTATGCAATTTAATAGATCACTCCAAATGAATATATTATGACATGCTTAAGACTAGAAAATCAATTTTATAAATTTTTTTATGTAAAAGCAATTTATGCACAAATATAACTTCATTGACGTCCATTCAGACAGAACAGTTCTGGTCCCTGTTGGGCTCTACAGTGTTATTGATGTCCAGAAGCAGAACATTCCTGCTCATCATCACTACTTAATAATACCACCACTTAATAAAGCAAAATGTAAAACAAATGATGCATTGATATAAAAATCTCTTACACTTATCCACTTATGTAATCTAATGAGACTGTCCTCTTTCAAAACAATGACCTAATAGGTTATTTTGCCAGCGGCTTATTACGATCTATAGTTTGAAACACCCTCTAGTTGGTGATTTCCAATTCGCAAGGTTGGATTGTACATTTATGCATTTGGCAGATACTTCCAAGATACATTTATTGGTGGATATACTGGAGTTATACTGGAACTAAACCCATGATCATTACTACAAAGCAATGCTTTACCAGAAGACCTGGTCTCTAAGACACAATGCTGACAAGAACCTTATAAACATTCTATCTCAGGATAATAGAATCAAACTCAAAATAAACTATATAGACCAGGTTTAAGGGGATGGTTAATCAAAAATAAAAAAATCCAAACCAGAGAGGTATTCCATTAAAGTCGCTAATGATAGCAGCACTTATCTTATTAATCTTTGTTTGAACTGTTATCAAAGTTATTATCAAAGTTAGTTCTAGCCACGCTTATTAAACCTTGTGCTACCCGC
>JBAJNP010008053.1:10936-21103 GCA_036877545.1 Yasuhikotakia modesta | reverse complement strand
CAAGGTGTTTCCCCTCTTGTGCTGAAGGCTCAGTGACCTCTGACTCCTCCCATCTCCCTTGCCCTTCATCCTCTAAATGGATAAAGCAGCTAGCAAAGCAGGAAGAGCTATGTGTTATTAAAGATACTGTGTATGTGTTTTGTGCAGCCTCCTTCACATACACACACACACACACCCACACACACAAAACAACACACAAAACACAAATAAAATGCATGTATGTTTAACATAAGCTGATGCTGCTGTTTTCATTCTTCAGATGTTGCTATGCAACCCATCTCTCAATTAACAGGAATTGCCTATACAGTGATGGAAATTAAATGTGATGATAGGCAGGAATAGAAAAAAAGGATTATATGAGAAGGATTAGAGAGGAATAAAAAACACAGACACACACAATTGGGGAATGGGGAAATTTCAAGACTTTAATTGTTTGAACACAGATAGTTAGAAACAATGTAACATAACCATAACCCCAAAATATGGTTAAGCACACACACTATTGCATGTACACACACATATGAATTGACACCAATGCATCTTAGAAACTTCAGGAGAAAGCTGATGAGCTATCTGGTTACCTCTTTACTGGAGGCCTAAAAAGAATTTGGCCACATATGGACCCAAATCCTGAGAAAAACAAAAGCTTCTCCACAGCTTCACACACACACACACACACACACACACACACACACACACACACACACACACACACACACACACACACACACACACACACACACACACACACACACACACACACACACACACACACACACACACACACACACAGATATAGAACAGAGAGCCAATTCACACCAGCTTTCCCATCCAGAAGTGACAGTCTCCCTTTTGGGTTATAGTTATTTCTTGCTATAACATTACATGTAATTAAATATGTCACGGGTACTGCTGGGTCATTCTCAGGAAACTGAATTTGTGCCTAAGGTTTGAGGAAAACGATATGCTTTCATCACTGAGGGCATTTGAAGGCAAATCATTTGAAGGCAAAATTTTACCAACTCAAACTCAGACCTGTAACCTTCAGACAGATGTCAAGACAATTATCCAAAATGTAGACAGTGGTAATCACACATTGGTGTAAGGCCTATAACTTGGTTTTTTTTCAACCCTGATGAAAAGTTTGTAATTCATATACTTACTACTTTAAACATGATATAATAAATCACACATTGAATGAAAACAACACACATTTCAAAACAGTTTTGTGTCAACACTGAAGTTCACACGAATGTAGGGCAGAAATATACTGTGACCATAACGCAAATAGAATACCAACAACATTCCAGTATATTTTCAGTGTATATTTCTGGCCTGTCAGGCCAGTGTTCCCTGGAGTGAGAGGTGCTTCATAACTTTTGACTGTTCCCACCAAAAATGTTCTAAATACACATTTGCTATTTGTGTGCCCTTAAAGGTCTGTTTCTGTTAAGGCTAAGATTGTTTTAACGCTCAAAACCCTTATTGCCATATGGTTTACAGTGACCCAAATGTGGCTGTTATTAAGCAGAACAGAAAGCTAATTCTGTGTTTGTGTATGTATGTGGTTTGTCAGACCCCCATAGTGGCGTCCCACTGGGGGGCAGAGCTGTCCTGCTTTGAGTGACAGGTGGATTTTGTACATTTAGAGAGCTCTGTGCTATTCCAAAGTTTTACTGTCGCTGTAAATGCTTAAACTGGATGTTATGAGGAACAAACTTTTGCTCCCCAAATGGGCCAAATGATCAGTTGGAGAGAGACTCTGACAGTTGACTGTGTGTAAATTGGCTTTAAAAAGAGAGAGGTACTACATTTGTGTAAGCATAAGAAATTCATATTTAATTTTTGTTTACCTAGGTCATTTTATACCTGTACACTTTAAAAACTGAGATATTGTTGAGACCTCTCAATAATGTGGGACTACCAGTGTCTGTTTCTCATTTACAACCCTGACTTCTACAAAAGTCTTAAATGTTATTGTAAGAGACGAATAAATGATCTGATCTGGGATTTATTTTTCCTATTGTATGTGTTTATGTTTTGACAGATTAGAGGCTAGATTGTCCAAACTCTGAAAGCTGTTTGTTGTTTTTTCTGTAAGAGCCACAATTATCACCTCACTGTGGAGCAAAACAGCGACAGGCTTCTGTTTGGTTCTCTGCTGTTAACAGGCGCGTGGCAGAATGTGAATTATTGGTGGTGAGTCTGTCTCACACGTGTGTGTGTGTGTATCCCATTGTTTATACTCTGTAGGCATCCAGTGAAACAATAAACATAAGTAAACACATGCAGTTTCTGACAGGCAGTAGCTGTTGCTGTGTGTGTGTGTGTGTGTGTACAGTCTAAATGTTCTCATTATAATGGTTCTCTTTTAATCAAGCTCTGCAGTCTGAACCAATCTAGAACTGGCACAAGTCACTTTCCTTCACTGTTATGTTCATTATTACTCCCATTTCTTCTCAATCACTCTGTTTCTTATTCCTGCTTCCTTCCTTCCTTCACTCTCTCTCTTTTTTCTTTAGTAATTGACCATGTTGAAAGCATTTGCTCTTGACTGTATCCATCAGCTCTGGATGCTGCTATGCTGGCTGTTCATATTCTGCTCATAGTCTTAATGGAAATTATACAGAACAAATTTGTATTGCTATTCTTTATAAGTGGCAAAAGTGACTCCACTAAAGCTCTGAGCAAACTGAGACCACAGACTGAAGGCTTAAATAAAATGAACTAAATTAGAATAGCGAGGCATTTTAGGTATTGGAGGGATTTCAGAAGAACTATTCTTAGAGGCAGGTAGCTGCTTATAAACTTACATACACATAATAAACTAACAGGACAGAACAATCAGACTCTCAGCTATACAGAAAAATGAGTTAGACAGTGCCTAAATACTTGGACTGTATAGCACACATACACACAAACACACATACACACACACAACATATACATACTGCCAATTAAGGGTCTATAATCGGCTGTTACTCTTTGGTGTTCTGGAGCACTTTAGACCGACCCTAATGTTTACATGTCTGTCTACTGCTGGTGACTGAAGACAAACAGCTCTTTAACAGTGCCATGTGAGCTAAAGCCAAAGTCACAGTCAAATGTGTATGTATTTCTCTACACAAACACATACACAAAAATAACAGATCATTACACTGGCCACTGTGGGACAATATGTCAGTTGTGGCCTTTTTCTTTAGAAATCTATAGGTTGGTGTTACCAGAAGACAGATTTAACTGCCTGAAAAGGTGTTGAAAGGTGTTGATTTGAGCAACAGTTGTGTTATAAAACGTTAAAGGTAAAAGGTCTCAACAGAAACAAACAACATCAGACTAATGGTAGCTGAGTCTTCAGACGGCTGCAGTTCACCTATCAGCAGGTCTACCCACACACACACACACACACACAAACACACACCCGCCCACACACACACAGTCCTATAGTTTTCTTATAAAAGGTAAACAAACAACATTATTTTCCATTGACCATCTTTTGTGCCTGTGTGTGTCTGTGTGGATTTGTGTTTTGTTGTCTTCTGTATGTCCTGTAATCCAAGTAAGCATTTAATGCTCCATTACTCCCCCCTAAAAAGTTAAAATAGACAAAAAACCCAAAGAATGTGATAAAAACACTCTAGTGACAGATGCGAGTGGTTCTGTCAGTGTGACAGGTGAGTGAGGAACTAACTTAGGCACTTAAAGAAGATATAAGTGAATAACAAGAACAGACTTGCTGAAAGCTCTTAACTACCCATTTTATTCACTGTGTGCAAAGGGTCTTTATGGTATGAGAGAAATGCCATAAGTGATATTGTACTCACTTCATCTTATCCTATGGCTTGTTAAAATTGTATTGTTAAATTTGGTGATGGGTTTATATTATATTGCACAGGTGTTGCCCTGTTCTCCCTCTCTCTCTGAGATGTTATTTTCCCTGTGTCTTAAGATGGAAGATGTTTCCTGTGATAGTTCTGCCTGTTGCTGATTAGGCATCATATATCTCCTCTCTGGAAGAAAGGGAAGGAGCAGCAGAGAGACAGACTGGGAGGGGAAGCGGGTCAAGCCCTGTAGCCACGCCCCTCCCTCAGCACATGTATGAATTTACATGTATGACTACTATGGCTTGTTTTTTCACAGAGACCTAAAACATTCCATCAGGGTTTAAATTTACTGGTATTACTATAATGTTGTTGTGCCTGTTCTCCATAATGTAGTGAATACCACTTTTTAATTGTCATAGTGTTACAAATGATGAAATTCCCAATGGAGGTTTTTTAGGTTTTCCTTAATTTGGGTACAAATTTGTCTGCAAAATATTTAGGCACACAAATGCACAAGTGATTTTTCCTCATTACTTAGTAAGTGGTCAAAAGTGTGATATAAGACAATAAACAATAGTACACCAAAATACATTAACCAGCATGATGATGCAAAGTTTACTTCTGTCCATGAGTTGTTAGCTAAATTTAGCAGTCAAAGAAATCTTGCCCTTACTAACGGTAAATCAAGTATTGTTCATAAACAATTACACACACTCTCTTAAGGCTTTCCATTGTCTTTCATTATAAAAGCTCAGCTAGTTATTATTACCACCACACATGTATAACTTTACCCCATCCTAACTTTACCCCTGACACATGGTAAGTTTCATCAACAAGAAATTTGTCTGTCTAAACAGAACATGAAACTATTGAGCAATGTGGAAAAATCACAGCTAATCATAAGATATGTTTTACATACAGCAATTTTGAACCAGTAAGATTCCACAGTGACACAGCACAGCATTACAAAAATAGAGTTCAAACAGTTTGTCGTTAGTTCCCTAAACTAAAGCTAAACTAAAAAGCTCAGATTTTCATTGAATCGACACATTCAGTTGCATGTTGCTTAATGATGTTGCATTAATCTCAACCTGCAGTTAAAGAAAACATGTTGCATTTTATCATTAAAAACAACAACTACACATAATTACA
Source organism: Yasuhikotakia modesta (assembly GCA_036877545.1). Taxonomy (NCBI): domain Eukaryota; kingdom Metazoa; phylum Chordata; class Actinopteri; order Cypriniformes; family Botiidae; genus Yasuhikotakia; species Yasuhikotakia modesta. Next base: position 16,127 of record JBAJNP010008053.1, on the reverse strand, counting down.
TTTTAAACTTTTCATCAATTCTCTTGAATGTGTCTCCAAAATGTTTAGCCTAACAAATAACAAGTATTCATTCATAAAGCCTGCCACAATACGGTAATATCTATATATAAACACAAACAAACTCTCTACACAGCAACCAACACCTTGACACATACATATACTGTCATAATGAGTCACAATGAGATTCAGGGGAGTTCAGGGGTCAGTGTGCTGAAAACAGGACAGAACTGCACCTCTGGGCACTGTAGCCACAATAGCAGGATGGGAGAACTAACTGAAGTGTGTGTGTGTGTGTGTGTTTGTGTGTGTGTAGAAGAAATTAGATCACCTGGAATCAGTCCTGTGTGTTTTATCCATAGAGGTACAGTGGTGTGTGTATGTGACTGTATGTGTGTTTGTTTGTTGCCTCTGCCGGATACAAATTACTGTAGTTACAGTAAATATGACAGAGTGTGGGAAAGTTTTTACAGTTAACCTTAATTTGAGAAAACATTCCTATGAAAAATAGCAAAACAAAGAATTTGTTTGCTTTACTTGTGTTGCCTTGTATAGCCCTTCATCTTCTGTAAAGTTGTGAACTTAGGTTTAAAGCAATTTATCTAGAAATACACAAGGTCATGAACAGAGAATAATTTGCCTAATCAGCAAAGTCATCTAATGTTACTGACCCAACATTACTCAGCAAAAACACAATTTTTCACAAACACAGAACAAACTAGCAATGTCACTTACATCCCAACAAGATAAAATGACAAGATAAAATTTTTGCTTCCATGACCATTTTTGCTTCCATGTGATCTGAATGTAACTTAAGTAACTAAATCTATCATATAGGGTTAGGAAGAGGCATGCCTTGACCTATGTACTGCCCCCCAAATCTGTTTCACAGGTTAATGAACGTTTTAGTGAGCCAGAATGCTGGAGGGCAGATTGACCCTCTGTCACAAATTTTAGGCTAAAAACTACAAGGTCATCACAACATCCTCAAAACACACACACACACACACACACACACACACACACACACACACAATTATTTCCTCAAGAGAATTCTTTTCTCTTCTTGTATTTGAACCCTCACCTGTATGGTAATTTGTAACAGAAGGTCAGAAAATACGGCCCCAAAGACAAGCCCTGACACACCTGCTGACAGCATTCTCCTGCAGGGAAAGATCTTTGTGTGTGTGTGTGTTTGTGTGGGTGTTTGTGTATATGTGTGTGTGTGTGTGTGTGTGTGTTTGCTTGACAAAAGTGATTTGTTAGACTGCTGATGATAATGGTGTTGATGATATGTTAATGTTCTCATACAAAATCATGCAAATGAAATCAAAGTTCTATCATGCAATGACACACAGACAAAGCACATGTGCTATATGACCACACAGAGAGCCAGAGGTCAAATTCAAGCAGCCCTGTCAACACACAACACTCCATGTGTTTGTTTCTCAGCATACTCACACACACAATATAAGGTACTGCTGCTTCCCAGACTGACCCACCACTCGTTACATCAGGGACCCATTTTTGTTTGGCAAGAATCCAGAAAGAAAAAGAGTGACAGAGAGAGCGAGAGAGAAAATGTGATAGAAAGAAGCAGAGTTGGAACCCACGGTTGAAGTCACATGGACTGAATTATATGTCATTTTACTCAGCTCTGTATTATCTGTACCATTGAAAGTAATGTTCTCAGTTTGTTAGTTGTTTTTTTTTACTACTTCCATGTAAATGTATTTTTGGAGCCAAAAACAAGTCAAAAATGAAATGAAGAAATGTATTTTATGCAGTACTTCATTAAAAACAAAATTTTGATAAAACAGTACATAAATTATTTATGATAAGATTAGGATAATAAATGCTAAGTGTAAAGAGCTGCTTTGTGTGCTGAGAAAATAATAAGTATCACTCAATCGCCAAAATGCATGACATTAAAAACAAAGAAAAAAATGTTTGAATGTAAGAATGTAAGAAATTTTCATTGCTCAATAACATCATAAAACATCTGAAGTACACATGCCTGGTTTTTGTCCCTTGATTAAAAGGTCAGTAATGTTTTTTAATTATAACACATTTTATATACAATGTAATTTAAAAGTGCTCTACAAAGTTAAACAATCATGAATAGTAATAAATTATTTAAATTAGACTAATAAATGGTTAGATGACATAATTAACAGAAATGTGTAAAGTAGAAAGGCAAAGAACATGAATAAATTAATGAAATATTTGTGATCAATTTGTGATCTTAAACCTCCTACCTATGATTTTTTTGCCATCAGATTCCAATTAAACTCTTATTTGTTCTGTTTGTACACTGAATATACAGAAAACAGGGAAACTCTGTTGCTTCCATTCCAGGTCATTAAACATTTTCCCAGACTCATAACACCTTGACTTCCTTAGAGCAGCCTCATTACTCTTAAAACACACATCCAATACACTCCAATACTCTTCTATTACACAGTCTATACGCTCTAATTATAGTAAACGCTCACTTACAAGCACACTAAGGTAATATAATTACATTACAAATTACACTCCATGGAAGACATTAAGTGATCCATTGAGCTCTCTACGCATGTTTGTGATTGTGAAAACATTATCTGAACGTTAGGGGTCTTGCATAATCTTGATTTATAGTAACTCAAAGAAAACTATCTACCAAACATGATCTAATTGTAAAACACATAAACATGAATATATTGAAGGACAAATAGTTTTACTACAAACATTTTCATGTAGTGATAATCCTGTGATTCACACCCAGCCGGTTTAATTTAATGTGTAACCATAACACTTCCTATTTTACCCTATACCCTATATTTTAACCATAACACTTACATTTTACCAATGGTGGAATCCTTTTAACAAACAAAACATTTAAAAATGTATTTAAAATTGTATATTTTATAAAATTATTATGTTATTTCCTATGGCTCACATTAATGTTAGGTAAGTCACAATTCATTTTTATGCCATCTTTAACTTCATAATTAAACAGGTGTTTTTTGCTACTGTGCCCTTAAGATGTCTTCAGACTTCTGTAAATGGCCTCTTTGCAAGTAAAATGAGTGACAAAACAGTCAACAGTTCCTTCTCCTTTGACCCCTTCAGACATGAGGAGTTCTGAGGCAGTTGAAATATATATTGATGATCCTCAGGGAACAGATGGATATTTGAGCTCCACTCACAGGCAATATGAGAACCATAATTTCATGCTCAGAGTAGTATGAACTGTTATATTTAAAAACATTTGCCACTGGTTTCTAAACAGCCCAATATTTGATAGATTTTCCTACATTTCACTTCTAAATGTCCTTTTAAGTGTCTTGTCTTCTGCTTATTATGMATGATTGAATATGATCTACTTCCACAGATGAGACCGATGAGACCAACTGTTATGTAAATGTGGGCAGTGATATGCTCATTTTTTRAWGTCAGAAATTCAAGGATTTTAAACACAAACTGTTTTGCAGCACATTCAATGAATGGAATTTTGTAGTACAATAAACACTTATCTGAAAGACAATTTTATTTCTCACAATATATGACCCCATTACCAGTTATGATAGACCAAAAATCTCTATGGCTCACTTGTGTTTCTTATCAAATGTTTTTCCCTCTCTTTCCCCCCAAAACCTCCAGGTCCTCCCTTTAATCTCTCTTTATCTCTCTCTCTTGGGGGGGTCTGTGGGCTTCTCCCATGACATCACAGAACTGGCTCACTGCCACAGCAACATCTGTACAAACCTGAACTGCACCAAACCTGACATATAAGTTGAGTTACACTCATAGCCACAAATTCTTTTCACCGTTTTGCTTTTGCCTCATACTTAAGGCTGCACTGCTGAACTGTATGATGGGGTTTTGCTTTAGGGATCAGAGGCACAACTGACAGAGATAAAGCCTGAAGTAGCACATGACACACAACCGTGTAAGTACATGCTTGTGTGAATACATGCAGAACGATTAATTTTGTTAACAAATGGAAAATGCTACTCAACTGATTGGCTTCAAAGACATTTTTTGTTGATTGCAATTATAGTCGTGTGTGTTTACGAGTTTTTGTGATGAAATCTTATGACCTCAAAGCACTTACATATGCACACACACACACACACACAGTTGTATTCAATCAAGAACAAACACTGGGCCCTTCAGTGGCATATGTCTGTAATTAATGTGAAGAAAATAGTTTTAAGAGGTTTTATAAAGAATGTGATTTTAACGGAAGGAATGAATGTATGAGAGGCAGAATGCACCTGCAAGCACATCTTGAAGCACAATAAAGTTATGACACAAAATGACAATTCAGATGAGCACATCTGCCAGAAAAAGACTGTGAGGCTGTGGGAATCGTGCTAACAGGAAACACCTTCACCTTTTCACCATTAAACCATGCAGTACTCGTGTGTGCATGTGCACGCTCACAATTGTTTTTATATCAGAATGGGAATTTCTTATTGACCTCAACTGTTTTTTAGTAAGAAAATAATATTTGCTAAAAAAGTTTGAATACTAACATTATTACAACATCTAAAAACTTTAACTTTTAAAATGTTTGGTTACTTAATTAAGAATTGTTTCAACAACCTAAAATTGTTAGCTGTGAAAATTAAGCCAAATCTTAGCCCCCATCACCTTTTAGAGACTATCCCAGTCAGTAATCCAACCTATGTTACTCCAACACACAACACGCTCACACCAAACCAGACAATTGCAGGATGTTTTATTGCTACACATGCCATTTTTAAAACAACAGCATCTTTAAGAAGAACAACCAATTTGGAAGATACATTTGGCTAGTTGACAATACCAGCAGCAGATTTAGTGCATCAGACAATTTCCTATTCTCATGTGTCACAGCATTTATTAATAATATATGCACAGATGCTCAGGACCATCTCTGTATGTGTCACAATCCACTCAGCATCCGCTCTGTCTTCCCAACAATGCCACTGTGGTGACCTCTGACTCCGGTGGGTTGCCATTTACTTCCTCTCTGGTGTCTGTGTGTTTACTTTGAACTTTGATGTGACCCAGCTCTCTGCCAGCTTGTTTTCACAAAGGAGACCTGTAGAAGCTTCCTAGTGTTTAAACACACACACACACACACACACACACACACACACACACACACACACACACACACACACACACACACACACACACACACACACACACACACACACAC
>JBAJNP010008053.1:0-10886 GCA_036877545.1 Yasuhikotakia modesta | reverse complement strand
ACACACACACACACACACACACACACACACACACACACACACACACACACAGGATAAAGAGGCACAATTAGTGCCATCCTGGTAAAAGTTAGAACAAGGAAAGACTGTTGTTTTATATCCTACAGGATGCTGAGTGCAAAGCTTTAACACTTTCACTCCAGCCTGACAAACACATACAGACACACACATTCCTGCACACCAAACACATCCGCATGTGACAGAAAGAAAATGCTGGATTTTAACATCTATTCATAGTGCTGATACTAGTGTATGATACTTATCATAGCTTAGCATATACCTTGCGACTTATGTACAGTTTAACTCATGGATCAATTGAACCAATCTATAAATATTTAATAATATTCACAAGTAATGTATATTGATAATATATTATTTGTATGTATGTCCCTTAAACCAAGGATATAAACATATATCCAAGATTTGGAGGGACTGTCATTATTCTGAACATCTTTGGCAGTCACAGGTCTCCATGAGATGCACTAAAGCTCATTTTTAAACACAAACAAACATATCGGCACCTCAGAAAACTACCACAAACAAGATAGGGTTACTACATGGCATTCCCTCAGGGACCATGGAGACAGGATGAGGAGACGGGGTGTATACTTCACATCAGGGTGTCTGTGCCTCCTTGTGACAGTGATAACTGCCATATGTCTGTGTGTGTGTAACTCATCACCTTATAGACAATACAAGTAGGCAGACTTAAAACACATTTACTTGCACACAGAAACAAAACACTGCTGGATGTAAAGCACTAAAGACCGGAAGCGAACAGCTACAATTAATTCATTTGTGTCAAAGCCTTTGTTTTGATACTCATTTTGTTCATAACATTTAAAACTCACTATGACATAAATAACTAGCTTAAGATTATTAATTTAGTTATAATTACTAGATTATTATTACTATTGGAATGAAGAATTCAGTCATCATGCATTTCTGTGGTGTTGATAAATTACTTTATTCAGGAATTTAGGAGTTTCACTGTTTATCAGCAGTGTTATCTGAAACAGACAGATACAGAAGTAGCCATGCTGTGACAACTTAACCCAAAAATGTAAAGCTACAATTTATTACAGTGCTGCTGGTAGAAAGAGCTTTGGGCAATAACTGAACTCTACTCTTAAAGGTAGGAATTCATAGTACTAATACATAAAATAGACTTAAAAACTCCTAATTTATAGACTTTGTAAGTGCAAGGAAAATCAACATTTTGGAAATCCAAATGAACGCAAAAAAACATATAAAAGTAAATGGTATTAACTGCATATTTTTATCAGCACAGCAGATTTAACAAAACAACAAACATTTATTTTTTCAGAGACCTTAAACAGAAAGCACTCCCAATAATGCAAACAAAAATTTAAATCTAAACTAAAAACTATTTCTACAGTTAAAATAAAATTAAGTTAAATAAAATTATTTAAGTGCTGAAATAGAGCAAATACTATATACAATAAATGTCAAGTAAAATAACTCTTCCTGCCTGTTTCACAGCACAGTACATGTATGCATAAATAACTGAGCAGTTTTTAACTACAGTTTATAGCTTCTGGGTTTGTTCTGGGTACATTTTCCCCATTAGCATGCAGATGTGACATGCATGAATGAACACTCCTGATAACAATTTTCTAACGCAATAACTCAAAAATCCTTCATCATTGTGTGTATAGAGCCTTATGTCTGAGAGCAGCGGGAACATTTGTACTGATTACATCAGGAATGTATAAACTGTGGAAGATATATCAGAGATATAGAAATGATGAAATCTGTTTATTGTAGCCAGAGGACCAGTCCCTGCTGGAACTTAATAAGCCCGATCAGGTGTGTTTGTGTGGGGATACAGCCAAAGTCTGCAGCCCCCAGTTCCCCCCTGTGAAGGGCAGACCACCCCTCCAATGAGAGATTAAGATTATAACTTTATATTCTGACCATATCTCGGCTATTAAATCATGTGTGAAATCATTTGTGATAACAGCCTCACAAAAAGGACTGCATAGCATACTTAATGCATAGCATACTTCTAATGTGTACTCATAGCATACTTCCAATACATACTTCTGGCTTGATTACTTGCACAAATAGGCCGATACAAAAACTGCACAGAGTTTGCAGGTGTCCCTGCAAAGTAGGTAAATGAAATAAGGTCAGACCTAAAGAAACATGTGATGTTATCCTGAGGCATGTCTGTCTATTTTCACAGGTATTAACCTGCAGCACCTTAGGGTGACGTGTCACCTCATGACAGATATCCTGACAATCTCTTTTTAAGCAGCACATTCAATCACACTTGATCACTTTCTAAACATCAGGCTTCTATTAAACACTTTGTTCTAAAGACATTCTGAGATGTAAAATTCAACATTTCATTTATTATGGTGTCTCTGCTATAGCTCCCATCAGTGTTCTTGTTTATTGTGATTTAAAATGAACCAAACAGATGTGCTGAATTTATTTAAGAACAGTAACTGACAGTCGGGTGTCTTGAGTTTCTAAAGGACCCCTGAAGCGGCAGCAGGCGCTTTGGGTAATGAGCCAGTCTGAACAGAGGCCTTCTGACAGACAACAGTATTTCTGCTTTTGAAACAAAGGCGTTCTTCTGTTGAGAAAGTCTGAGAATATGTACATCAGTCTGCCTGATGAGAACACCACAATGTGTTTACATACACAGTAAAGCTTTCCATTAGAAAAACTAGGAACTATAGGAACATGTTTAGGGTGACAAACCCCTGCATTAACAGACTAAGTACAATTATGAGGCTTTGATCACTCAATCTGTGTATTTCTTAATCTGCCTGTGACAGAAGCAATGCTTAGCAGAGGCTAATAATGCATTACTAGTAATTAATAATAATGCATTATTATAGTAAATATATTATATATCTGACCATTACAACAGACAATAAACCATGACATTTTAACTGAAGCATTAATTTAGTATGAATAAGACTTTTTTTGTGAGAGAACTGCCTATTTGTGTATGTATTCAGTCCATTTAAACTGTTTCTAAGCTTTAAGTAGCAATTTGTGTAAAATTACTGTTTGACTTCAGGCACACACAGTTGTCATTGTTAATTTGTGAACACAGACATGGGTTTAGGCCTCTGAAAGAAAAGCCCTCTCTAATTTGCTGCTTAGTGGAGGCCAACACAGGTGACCCACAGCATTATGGTATCGGTTTACACTGGCCTCTTTGATGGCCCTCCTTGCAGTAATTCAAGCACAGCGGTGACAGAAAACAGACACCCTGTGACTCTGTAGGAAATGGTGCCATCTTACTACAAACTTAATGCAAAAAAACATCAATTTAATACATACACAAGCTGATTATAAGTGCTTTTATTTGTGCAAAACCTAAATAAAGCAACAGTCAGTTGTGGGTTTAAAGTTAAAAGAAGGAAAATCAACTCTAACTTAAGTGACAACTCAAACGTATCAGAACACTTTAAAACACACCAGTTATAATAAAAATATGCAGATGAACAATAACTCCTTACATCGTGTGAAAACAACTGTTTTAGCTGTTTACATTTCACAGATGATGACTGTATTGTACAAATAACTGTTTATGCAAATACACTCCCAAACGTAAGATTTATTTCTCAGACGGTCAGTAAAGGAAATGGATTATTTGTAAGGAAAGTCCGCCATCTTGTGGCTTGAGATGAAAAACGTTTACAGACTTCAGTTTCTCTACGATTAGCTGCAAAATGAAAGTATATCTGTTGCGTTAAAGGGACACCGCACCATTTTTCAACATCATGTCTATAGCATTCACTATAACACCAATGAAATAAGTTGTGTTAAAACAGCAGCTTACTAATTTGATAGTCATCTGTTTGCTTCATAAAATAGGCTTAATATTTTAACTTCACATTTGTATACACTATGCCACTCTATGCATCGGCTGCCCTAATAAACAAGTTGCTAAAATAAGCACAATGCTCTTTTGCTCTGTATGTCAATTACATAAGTTAAAACTGTGAGGTTTAGTTCACAACAAAACAACAATGATGTAATAGTCTATAATAGTGGTAAACACCTGGTTATTAATGTTTTTTAAGAGTCAAACTTATTACTTATTACTCAATGCTTGCAACATAATGGTAATATTCTTAAGCAGCAAATAACACTGTAACTGAGATACTATATCCAAACATGTTTGATTATAAAGTCGGATAGATAATGATTGAACAACACAAGTATGGATTCTTTTAAAAAAGGAGAAAAATTTTAAAGGAGATTAATTTTATCAGTATGATTCAGTACTTTTCTGATTGTATTGAGGAATGTTATGACAGTTAGAGAATTCAGCATTCCCATAATTCAACAGCACACAGAAAGCAGAACTTCAACATGTTTTAATGAAAGTCTTTGTGTAGCCAGTCACTAAGTGTGATGCTCTTCATAGTCTGGTGTATCTTGATAGATTTTAAACCCTGCATTTCTCAAGCCCATATTCTTGTTATCACCCAAAAATATTCATTCAAAAATATCAAAATACATTCAAAGTTTTCCTCCATCCAGTTTTCCACATTCTGTTTAACAGTCATAAAGATTTGCTGGTTCCAATACTAAATTCTCCCTGATCTCTGCTGAGTTTAATATGGTGATGGAGAGCTACAGGTATGTGTCCTCTGACCCCACACTCTCACACGAGTTATGTAAACTTAGAACTCTAGTTGCAGAATTCCCATTTAAAGGAGTGTCATCTGGAAGAGCCAGAGCTGAGTTTGTAGTGAATGAATGATCCATAAAGTGGGCTGAGTTGTTGGAATTTTTTAAGGCTGTGGAATTTTTGAGAAGAACAAATACTGAAGGAGTGGAATTGTGAGGGATCCCGGGTGGGTGTACAGGTCTGGTGTGTGGAGATGTGTGGAGAGGTGGTGGGGTGCGAGAGATGCTTATAGCTGGTTGGGGTTGTGGTACTTGTGATGGGGGTGTGGGTGGGACAGGAGGAGGATCATTGGGTGGAGGTTCTGGAAGAGAGTCTAGGGGAGGTTCTACCTTTTCAGCTGGTGTCTTCTCTTGTGTAGTGAGGAAGGAACGCTGTAGTGATGGAGAAGGTTTATCATTGTGTAGATTGTTTGATGGTGTTTCCTCGTGCTGGTCTTGTTTCTCAGGCTGACTATTGAGAGGGGCTGGTTTGGGGTCTGCAGGTAAGGGATAGGGGTTAGGGACGTCCAGATTAGGGGCTTTTCGGATTGTGCTTCGCTTCCTGAGGAGTGTGAATTCAGAATTAGCACCGGATGGTGGAGGATACTGGACAATGATGGTGGGTTTCTGACGAAGGTCTTGGCGGGTGTGGGGCTCAGCAGCCATGATGGCTTGCACGCCGTGCAATCTGGGGGGGGACTTGTAGCTTAGCTCGCCGTGAGTTTTTCGCCAGCGCTTCAGCTGTACGCGGTGCTCTCGCTCGACGTCCCGCGCAGATATGGGCAGCTCTAACACCTGTGTGTGGAGTTAAGTAACATTATAACAATCATCACAAAAACACAGTCACGATACAATCTGCACCAACATTAACATTAGTTACATACATGAGCAGGAAAACTGAAAGACACTTTGATTTGAACCCTTTATTCCCAACTATTTCAACCTTCAAACACTTGAAATACAGTTCTGCTTAAAGACTCAAAATGGAGACTCATGAAAGCAGTCATATACTTGATCACAAGAGTATGATGTCATATAATGATGTCATGCACTAGCACACAGGAGTGTGTACACATTAACGAACGTTAGCATAACCCAAAGGATTAACAGCAGTGTTACCTGATTTACAAGAAAGCCTTCTTGCATGTATCGTGGCTCCAGGGCTCTGAGAAGCTCCATAGTCTCATACTGACCGGGACACGCCTTCAGTTTCTCATGAGATCCCAGCATGCACCTCAGCAGCACCAGCCCAACACGAAATATTATCTTGACTCCTATTCAAAGAGCAAAAAACATGAGAATCACATGTCAAAAGAAAGACAAGAAACATGTTAGTGTGTGTGTGTGTGTGTGTACATATCTCACCATCACATAAGAACATGTCCCACACTCTCAGCACAGAGGACCAGGGTAGAGTTCTGGAGAAGGCACACATGAACCACTCTGTCATGTACAGGATGGGCTCTATCTTGTGTTTGTCAAGGTGCCGATACGCTACAGGACTCACACGCTTCAGTAACGCATTGAGGATCAGCCCATCCAACTGTATGGCCTCCTAATTAACACAAAAACAAAATGTTATTACTGTTTTGGATCTAACTGCCATAACTGTCACAGAAGGAACATAAAAGTAACAGGAATTTAATATTCTACATAGCCACATTAAATCACCTTTGATCAAGTACCTTTGACTCAATGTTTGCAGATTGCAAACAGGGAATTTTATGAATGCTAGATATGAATGCTATGAACGGAATGTCAACTATGAACTACAGAATGTGTCTAAAGAACCTAGATAAGGTTTCCATAACATAAAGTGTAAAGGTCACAGTTCAGAGTGCTGTTCATTCAAAAGTAGGTGTAAACAGTACATAACTGTGGACTGTATCAAGTGTAGACCACATTTACATCTAATCACACAGGTAATAAAAAATAAACTTCTAACTTCTTGTTTTATATTGTAATACATATTTGTTACAAATGGAACTAGCAAATAGGTCTCACCAGGCCAGCACTGTAATATCCAGGGAGATATTTCTCACAAATCTGAACCAGACCCCAAAACGCATCCTGAAAACATGATAAACAATGAATGAGTTCATAATTCCTCATGACTCCTCGTTATAATATGCATCCTCAGTGTTCTTTCCAGCTACAGCCTTGACCAGCCCTCACATTCCCTCTCTCAAGCCGTCTGATGGTTTGCCAAACTTTTTGAGGCCGACCACAAGTCCTTGTCTGGCTCCTTCAAACTGGATGGATGTGGAGGAAATAGTCTAAGCCAGAGTACTGAAAAGAAGAATCTTTTGGACTCTGTTAGGGCTGCCCCGTCGCCAATTCTGTTCTATATATATATAGAGACCATGATTATATATCTGAGGCCATGATTCTCAGCTTGAAAGAGTTGGACAATCCTCTTGAGTATTGCTACTTCCTTAAGTGGAGAAGTTCAATTATCTCAGTAAGAGAAGGTCGGAAGACTGACATGTGGCATAATGTGTTTGTTGTACCAGATCTTCTAGGTAAAAGGGGAGCTAAGCTGGAGGGCAAAACCCTCAATTAACAAGCCAAGCTATGTTCAGAACTGACTTAACTCTATGGTCATGAATTACACAGAAGGACAAAACAAGATCACAGATACCAGGAAGAAACATACTGTACTTTGGATGCGCCTGTGTAAATGTAAATTTACGTGTTGCAGGTTTTACCTCCGCTGGCATGTGCATGAGAAGCACTGCTGCTATAGGAGCCTGGGCCTGACAGTAACCCTCATCCGGCCTGTACAGGGTGTAAGCCTTCAACACCCGGAACAGATCCTGCTGCCTGTTCACACACAAACAAGAGTCCTTCTGTAAAAAAGATCATCAGTGTTTTGCTGACCTTGATGATGGTGTGGAAAGCCAAACCTTTTATATTCTTATATGTATCAAATCAATCAAAATATGTACAACAGATATAAAGTCAACAAATCATAATTTGGCATTAAGACCTGCAGTGTAAATGTGACATTATTTACTGCATTAGGCAGTGTAAAATCTTGAAGACTAACCCATGACCTCCTCGCGACACAAACATCTCATGGAAGGGAAACTGTCTGTGTAGGTCTCTCTCGATCACATCCATCCATTTAGGATCTCCATCCATGCTATCCAACTCCTGCTCAACAACAACACAAACTAGCATGACCACACCCTTAAGAAAACAGGAAACATTGAAGCCTGGGGAACACCTGACCCACCTTGAACCTCCCAGTGTTCTGTTCTCTCTTTACTTTTCCACCGGACAGGTAAAGCCACGCCCTTCCTCTCAAAGAAGGCGGGATTCCTTTCTGACATCGTAGCCGGACCTGTGGGTAACAGGGATCTGAACTTCACAAGCTCTCACAGTAAGACTCAGTTAAGCGGGAACCAGCATGCGTTTACAAAAGTCCAAGACTGGGCAGCAGTTCAGATGTCAAATCTACTTCACTGGTTGAAAGAAATACATCAGTCTTCTTTAAAAGCAGTCGGACAAATATTTACAACTATAAAACAGCCAAGTCTCTGCTTGCATCAGGGATTTTTAAACAGACGGAAACCATGAAGACTTTAATGATTCTGGTTTGTCTGATTCAGCATTTAAAACAAACTGCAGTTCACAAGTGGTTTGACTTCACAATCAAATGGTGACATAATAGAACAAAACTTGTGTCCTCTGCAAAAGCATAAATTCTAAATGTCCTTAAATTATTATAAAATTACCAAAATCAGACAATTGACAATTTTGCAAATGCACAATAATCAGCAGAGTAAGAAATGGGCTAAATTTTATTAGTACAAGTCTGAATGAATCTGAACAAAAACACAGTGAGTTTTGATTGCATGCATCCTGTACATTTTACTCAATTAAACAAACACCATTATATGGTTAGACTCATTTTATTTTTACCTTGTATCAGCAATACCAATCACAACAGACCCATTTTTGAGTCACAACCCAGTTGAGAACCACCATTTTACAGAAGCAACTGGGTCACCACTATTCAGCTAAAAATTGGACTACATCGGTTCTGCTGTACAAGTTGTTCAGTGCAACCATGTTTACATGACATAATACATGCAAGTTTGCAAATCAGATGAAACATTTTTGCATGGCGTCATACAGATGCATATCTAACACATCACAGCAGTGCGGGAAACACGTTACATGAACTTTAATGATGTTAACAGAACCAAATGCCATGATAATAGATGTTCCTATATTTTTTAACAAAATAAAACTGGTTATAAACAACAACAACAACACAAAAATTTAGTCTTGTTGTATTCAATGTCTGTGCAACACAAATACAAGCGCATACAATAATACACGCATGCAAACATGGAGGCCAACAAAGACTGTTCAAGAGGATCTTTGCCAAACTCCTCTGTTGCTTTTACCTGTAGATGACTCACTCCCAATGGAAGCTTTATAAAGCTTGAGAGAGAAAAAGAGGTGAACACTCGCAACACTCACTAATAAATACACACAAGACCATATAAGGGTGGCTAATGCAATATCTGGCGTGTCGAGGCAGGGCTGAGCTAGAATGATTGTGTCATGGTGTCATTTGGCTGGAGTTTTAATTAATCCAGGCAGATCAGTGACAGAAAGATGAGAGTACGTGGGAAAACAGAACAGTATGTCTGTTTCTGTACCTTTATTTTGAACGCATAGTGTTTTCTGTTAGTGAAAACATTTGTACAGTAAAGGAATCTGATCTAATGAATGCAGATGGTAGTTTTACCTTCTTGAATCTTTTGCTGATCCATTTGTCCCAGTGGTTCAGCATATCCAGCCATTTTACTTCTCTGTACCTCAGCACTTCCAGAGGCACGTCCTGCGCCCTGTGTGTGAGAACCAAACCATGAACTGTGTTTATCAAAGAATAGAAGTGACAGTTCACCCCAAATGATACATGACTTTGTTCTTCTGGGGAACTCACAAGGACAAATTGAGCAGAAGTTTCCCTGCAACTAACTGAAAACACTGTGATTGCTATATCACAGATTGCTATAAAATATAGCAAACCATTGCTATATTTTATAATACCGTATTTAAACTGGTACTAAAAATAGTTCACGAACACAACTTACAAGTATTTCAATATCATGGGAAGCAAAACAACAAAAAGCAATTTGAAAGATGTTTCAATTTGTGTTCCCCAAACACAACGTTCACTTTCATAGGCATAAAATACCTTGGAAATTTTCATGAAGAAATAATTCTAAATATTTTAAGTCTAATTTTAATACTTGAATTAAATTAAGCAATCCAATTAGTTGATACTAAGTTAGTATGCACTCACTCTTTTAGCATCTTCAGACCAAAGGGATTTAACTTGGAGTAAATTTAAGGATTATTTTAGCTACATTGACCAAGGCCACAAGTGTAACGAAACAGGACTCTTATCTGTTTCTGGGTTGCCCTAGTCAGGTTTCAAGATTTAAGCTTGACAGTTAAATTTTAATCTACCAGCACAGCAACCACCAGCTTCCCTTTGGTTAAAAAAAAAAATTTAACCACTGGAAATTTGATCTGAAAGCTCAGTTTTATTTTAATACATTTGGTTTTCTACTTGTACACTTTCAACTTTTACTTCCTTTCATTTGCCAGACCAACAGACCATACCAACAACAGAGAATTGAATCTAGTATTCATGAGAGCTGAGTCTGGTGCTGGATGAAAGGCCTCTCTCTCTCTTTCTCTCTCTCCCTCTCTTTCTTTCTCTCTCTCTCCCTCTCTTTCTCTCTCTCTCCCTCTCTTTCTCTCTCTAGCAGTTGGCAGGCACAGTGTAACCTTGGGGCAGCAGCACTCATAAACCACAGGAAACGGAAAACCTGCTGTACTTCAGTACAGAGGAACACATCTATTGCATTCTCTTTAACACTCTCTAATCACATCATTCAGTCTTTAGGTTCTGCCAGCATTAATCTGCAGTACACAACTTATCTATAGAGAGTCAACAATCTAGATGGATTTAAATGACTCTTGTGGAAACACCCTTTCAGAAGAACAGCATTCTTAATAAAGACACCAGCCTGGGCAGCTAGCTCTTTGGTAAAGGCACAATACGCTTAATACCTGAAGACTTTGTGTAACAGGGCTGTAACTGGCTACAAATCAATAGGAGGCTTTTAATAATGTGGTTAGTAAGGATGTGACACCCTCCATTCAAACTAAAGCAA
>JBAJNP010008052.1:0-21103 GCA_036877545.1 Yasuhikotakia modesta | reverse complement strand
TTGCACCATCATTGTCTTTGGCAGGTTAAACTTCTTCATCTGTCTCAGGAAGTTCATCCTCTGCTGTGCTTTTGTAGTTAGAGAGCTGATGTTGAGCTCCCATTTGAGGTCCAGGTGATGATGGTGGCCAGGAATTGTACAGAGTCCACAGTTTCTGCTGTGGAGTTACACAAGGCACCATCTCTCCACTGTTTCTGCATCATTGAGCTCCAGGTTGTGGTGATTGCACCAGTTCACCAGATGGTCAACCTCCCACCTATAGGCAGATTCATCCCCATCAGAGACAAGCCCAGTGAGAGTGGTGTCATCACAAAATTCAGAGGTTTTACAGGCTCGTGACTGGAGTTGGAGGAGTTGGTGTATAGAGAGAAGAGAAGAGGGGAAAGAACACAGCCTTGAGGGCAGCCAGTGCTGATGGTTTGGGGGTCAGAGACATGTTTTCCCATTCTCACATGCTGCTTCCTGTCAGACAGGAAGTCTGTGATCCATCTACAGGTGGAAACTTTCAACTGGGAAATTACAATGTTAATATTGGTAACATTAAGTACAACAGAATACTTTAAATGGGGTGTTCTTTAATCAATTATTCGCTTCATTTGTGTGTGAAATTTACTTTACAACGGATGCAAATTTGTGTCTGGGAGGGGCTTACCATCTCCAATCACTAATCTCTGTTGTAATCATGTCACTACTAGAGCAAGCTCCTGATTGGTTAATGTGGCGCGAATGTCTACCAAAATTAAAATTTTTTAGCTGTTGCATGTTTGCCGCACGAAACACTCAATTCGCGCAACGTAATGTCTGTTGCCGTTGCTATAACATGTACATCATTCGCGCTTAACACTTCATTCGTGTCTGGTGTGAACGCATCATAATGATTATTTGTGGTAATTTGTTTATAGGAAAAAAGCAAAGAGAAGCAAATCTTTTTAATTCATCTGTGTTGGAAAATTATATTCTTTTGTTATGCTGGAAAGTTTCTTTATTTCCTTATCAATCACCAAGTAAAGTGGTCTTAATATATTTCTGTAAATACATCTTCTGTTGAAGGTGTAGAACCATAAAATGTTTGTCCAATCATTGCATTGGGGCTCAATATTAGCGGAGGGGTGGATTTGAGGAGTGCTGTGAAGGAAGAATGTGATCTTGCATTTTTAAAACTAAACTATCAACATTATAATTTAGCATGTCTAGTAATGTTTCTGTTGTCTCTAACGTGTGTTTGATACATTTTCTACAGCTGAGAGACCAGATAAACTCAGATCATCGGGTCAGAGCCATGCTTGATGTAAGATTCATCTCTCAATCCTTTGTTTTAGAAACAGACTTCATTACAGATTCCTGGTTTTTTTTTTATTGAAGATATCATGGTATTATATTATAATTGTGATTATGTGAAGAAACGCACTTGCTCTGTGTGTTTATTACAGAGGTACATGGAAGTGAGTGTGAACCTCAGAGATTTGTATGAAGACAAAGATGGGTAAGACTTGCTCCTTAGAATCTGTTATATTAATATAATAAATATAAATGTGCTGGATGGTTTAATCTCAGGTTTTCTCTGTTCATTCACAGAATGAGAAAGGATGAGCTGAACGCAATATCAGGACCAAATGAGTTTGCAGAGTTCTACAATCGCCTTAAACACATCAAGGAGTTTCACAGAAAACACCCTAATGAGGTGAAGATGCAGTTACTGCTCTGTGCTCTGAGTGCTTTCCCTCCCAATGCAAAACAAACATTCTGTGTGTCACTTCCAGATCTGTGTGCCCATGTCAGTGGAGTTTGAAGAACTGATGAAAGCCAAGGACAATACTAGTGAGGAGGCACAGAGTATGTCCCAACTGCTATTAGTCGTGACGTTTGCATGTGTTTCTGTTAGTATTGCTAAACTTTGGGCTGTTCCACTCATCACACACTGTTTGTGATGTGGGTTATATAATTACAGACCTGGTGGAGTTCACAGATGAAGAGGGTTATGGACGATTCCTGGACCTCCATGACTGTTACCTGAAGTACATTAATCTTAAAGGAGCAGAGGTGCAGTTTGGCCTCCTTTTCATTCATTTGCCAGCCATTGCATGATTTTGTGTGAGGCCCTCATCACCTGCTGTTTCCTTAGAAACTGGAGTATGTCACATATCTGTCCACATTTGATCAGCTGTTTGACATTTCTAAAGACAGGAAGAATGCGGAATATAAGAAGTAGGTGGAAGTCGGTTATTTGACATTTGAATATAAAGTTTGTAGTGTACGTTTTTTTTAATAAAGTGGGTTTTTTTTAGTACTTTTGGCAAATTGTTGTGATAGATGTGGTCAGATCGTCTGTTTGAGGAATGAGAGCTGTGCTCTGCAGGTATCTGGAGATGTTGTTGGAGTACCTGCAGGAGTACACAGACCGCATCAAGCCTCTGCTGGATCAGAACCAGCTGTATGGAAAGATTCTGCAGGAGTTTGAGAAGAAGTGGGAAAGTGGAGCGTTTCCAGGCTGGCCGGTGAGTTTAATTTACTTCTTGTTAAAGTTAGGTTGGGCTGCTTGTAGAAAGTCTCATTTGGAACAGTTGTGGCTTTGTAGGCACTCTAAAGGGAGGATGGACTCTTAAAACTAGTCCATGCCCAGCCATTAAAAATACTCCTTTTGACTAAAGTGATGAGTAATGTTGACCAAACTTACATGTTCCCTACATGTGAGTGACATCAAGACAAAATTTGTTATAAATATTTGTTACAAATATTGTGGTATTGAGGATGCTAAATACAGCCTTCCTGTAGCTTAACTGGTAGCGCATTGTGTTAGCAGTGCAAAGGTTGTGGGTTCAATCCCAGGAAACACAAATACTGATACAATGTATGTGTTGAATTCACTGTAAGTAGCGTGTATATATAGGTGTATATATAGGAATATATATATATATATATATATATATAAAATGTGGAGGGATTTTTAGATATCTCAAACGCTGTTGCCATGGCAAGGTAATAAATCAATGGCAAGTGGAAATATGAAGTGCCTTATATCAGCTGCATGCATTGAGTCATCTACATTTAATATAAGAAGTTTATGAAATGTTTTGTGGGCTGATCACAATGATGTGGCTGTTATAATTTACAGTGATAGTCCTGCCAACAGAGAGTGAGTCACTTTACCCGGCATGATCTTCCAAATTTGAAGTTGGTTTCCTAATACCAACTCATCCTGTGTCTGTCTTTGTGTGTCTGTGTGCAGAAAGAGACGAGCAGTGCACTGACCCACGCTGGAGCCCATCTGGATTTGTCTGCCTTTTCTTCATGGGAGGTCAGACGTGTTTCACACAGACTGCTGGTTTCATGGTTTCTTAGTTAAACGGATGATGATGCTGATGAGTTGTGTGTAGGAACTGGCATCTTTGGGTTTGGACCGACTGAAGTCTGCTCTGATGGCTTTGGGCCTCAAATGTGGAGGGTGAGTATAAACAGTTGTGTTCTGCAAGTTAACTTCAGTTTGAGCCTTTTCACCACTGTGCAAATCTTTAGTTTAAAAGCAGTTTAACACAAGAGTGTTAAAAAAACAGTTTAAAAGGTGTGTGTGTGTGTGTAGTACACTAGAAGAGAGGGCACAGCGTCTGTTTAGCACTAAGGGCAAATCTCTGGAGTCTCTGGACCCCTCTCTCTTTGCCAAAAACCCCAAAGCCAAGGGACCGAAGAAGTAAGTTCCTCACTTTGTGACGTTTAAAGAGCATTCATGATTTTAGAAGTTTCACACCGAGTCTTGTGTACTTGTTGAATGTAACGTTAATCTTTTGGCTTGTGTCTGCAGAGACTCAGAACGCAACAAAGAAACGGCTTTTCTGGAAGCTCACATCTATGAGTATGTGGAGATCCTGGGGGTAAGTCTGTCTGTCTGGGGGTGTGGTCTCGGATGATGTTCAGTGTTGCTGTCAGTAAGAAGAGAGAGACACACAGACAGATACACTTTATTCTGTAGGAAATTCAAGTGCTGTGGTTAATAGTGTCTTCACTATTACCAATGTTAATGTTAAAAGAAACTTTGTGCTACACATTAATGTTAATGTTCTGGTAGCATCATGCTCTGTGGTGTCATTGTGTGTGTGTGATGCGTGTGTGTAGGAGCAGAGGCAGTTGACTCATGAGAATGTTCAAAGGAAACAAGCGCGCACTGGAGAGGAGCGTGATGAGGATGATGAGGAGCAGCCCAGTGAGAGTGAGAGTGAAGATGAAGAAAATGAAATCATATACAACCCTAAAAACCTGCCGCTTGGCTGGGATGGAAAGGTAAGCCTGCTGCCTGCTGTGGGTGAACAGAAACCACCGTGTGTCTGAGCCCCAGCGCTAAAGTCAGTCAGAGGACGCTGTGTTACACTCGCACGCATTAACCAATGTTTACACGCATATATTTTACTATAATATTTACTTCAACAACCTTTAAGTCAAGTTGTTGAACCAGGGTTGTGGTTTATTGAAATTGGCAGTTTGATCGAATGATTTAAATGAGGCCATGCTAGCATCTGCATGAATGCTACTGTGAGAACAGTACAGCAGGAGACAGGATCACTAAACTAATACAGTCATACTAAATAATGTACATACGTTAAATCAAGCTAAAACATTTACTTCTTCTAGTCTGATTATCAACTGTGCCTTTCATCTGCTGTCTTTAGCCCATTCCATACTGGCTATACAAGTTACACGGGCTAAACATCAATTACAACTGTGAGATCTGTGGGAATTACACATACAGAGGACCCAAAGCTTTCCAGAGGCATTTTGCAGTAAGTGTCAGATATGTTCAGATGAGATGAGTGCTTTTGGAGAAGATGGTGATTGCAGTGTTGCTTATGATGATGCGTCATATCAGATGTTTCGTTCTGTTGTTCTTAAACAGACTCATAAGCTATAATGCAGATGTTGTTTACAGTCAGTGTGTTTTATTTCAGGAATGGCGTCACGCTCACGGCATGCGGTGTTTGGGGATTCCTAACACGGCCCACTTTGCCAATGTCACCCAGATTGAAGATGCAGTATCTCGTGAGTTGATATCTGCCTACATAAATCTGAATGTTTTGATGTAGTGAGAATTTAAAGTTTTACAGTGTTCTGCTTAGGGCTGTCACTGTATCATATTTTAACTGCACAGTTGAAATTGGCTGAAAGAATTCACAGTATTATTGCATCTAAAACAAACATTAATGCAATCAGTTCATTTTTCATTAATATTGCAGTTATTGTCAATATAGTTCTGCTCAATGCAGTTACAGGGACTGGAGTTAATAGTTCAATTTTACCGCCATACATTTTTATTTTTCTGTGTAAGAGAAATTAGGATTATGGTCACAAGATTGGCCTATAACCTGAAATCAATGCTTTAGGATTTGAAGTTGTCGATACATTTAGAGAAATGATCACATTATGAACAAAACAACATAGTTATCATCAGTTATGTATTACTCAAAACAGTATAATTGTGTGTGTCTGTGTCTGTGTGTGTCTGTGTCTGTGTCTGTGTGTGTCTCTGTGTCTCTGTGTGTGTGTGTGTGTGTGTGTGTGTGTGTGTGTGTGTGTGTGTGTGTAGTCTGGTCAAAGCTGAAGTCACAGAAGGCGCTGGAGAGATGGCAGCCAGACACAGAGGTCAGAGGTCAAACCTATAATAATCAACACTTCTCTTCTTTATAGAGCTTAACACTGAAAAAGACTTTTAGCTATAATGTTTTTATCCTTTTTTTATATAATGTTTCTAATTGATTTTTTCACTACAAAACTTCCATTAATTTGGATCTTAAGGAAAGAAAAAAAACTTAAGCAAAATAATAAAAAGCAAGAAAAAATTATACTAAAAAATAAATACTATAAAACGACTGAAATGCCCAAATGTATAATGGTAGAAGTTCTCATTGTACAGACGTTTTCATCCAAACTGCATAATATTAGCAGTCTCAGGGTCCAAACTATTTACCACATACTTATAGGTTCACATACTTTGTAGAAAAGGTCCGTTTTTGAATTATACAAGGTGTTCAGTGGTAATAGCTCCATTAACACTTTTCACAGAGATCCACTTACAAAAGAATGTGTTACAGTGCCGAGAGCGTCATTTAATGACATTAAAGCTTCTGTTAGCCAGAGAAGTGACCTTACTATCAGACAATCATAGTAACAATGACAGGGTTTAAATCTAAATCCAAACTCAAAATCTTTTGCATTGAGTCTGAGTACCAGTTTCAGACTTACATTTAAGACCAAACAGGGACAGGAAGTGTTAAAGCGTGTGCAGTATCTTCATTTGAGTTTCTCTTGCATGGTTACAGACTGATATTTTTAGAATACTCCCAGACCTTTTAAACCTTGTTAAACAATAAGTTACTTAATTTATTTTTGTTTTAAAATGACCTGTTTAGTTGTTTGACACTGAAGATTAGTTTGTGAGTGCATAAACAAATGTATTTAATTCATTAGTTTCTCTTTGCAGGAGGAGTATGAAGACTCGAGCGGGAATGTGGTCAACAAGAAGACTTATGAAGACCTGAAGAGACAGGGGCTGCTGTAGAGTCTCATGACACGAGCCCAAACCTCAAACTTCACTGGAGGTTCTCTTGTGTGATGCTTCTGAACTAATGGAATGTTTCTAGTTTTCTGTTCCCCATTTTCTTTTTTGGTATCTTAATTCAAGTCAAATACTTTTCATTATTCAATAAATTTTATACAGTTTCAAACATGTTTGTTTTTAAAGGGTTTAAAAGGTTTCCTGTGTAACTCATTTGCATGAATGCACTCAATTCAAGCTGCTGGTCACACTGAGGGGAAAATACAGGGGCAAGAAAAAGTTTGTGAACCTTTTGAATTTTCATGGTTTTCTGAATACATTTGTCAGAATGTGATCTGATCTTCATCAAAGTTAAGGGTATTGACAAACATAATGTGTCTAAAAAGTAATAACACAAAGGCCAACCTGCCGTTTACATTCATAAGAGTCAATCAAAATACGTCATCACACACATCACTACTGTCCCCCTGATTGGAGGTAAAGATTGTCTTCTAATCATCACCACACTACAACACACAGTTATCTGACATGAGACTGTGGTGTGCTTGTTCTATAGATGTCCAATGGATCGGTAGATGCTGTTTCCTCTGATGGTCTTCCTCAGACCACTGCTTTGCTGATCCTGGCATTTCCCTGTAACCATAGAGACACACACACAACTTCTCAAGGCTGTGACGTTTGTACTCGCAACATAGTGATAACATGTTTTAGAGCACGTCAGAGGTTTAGCGCAGCATGTTAGCTTTAATTACAGTAGAAGAACTCAGAAAGGGGCCTGAGAGAGCCGCCATCAAAAACAGATACACGTCTCACAAAATCCTGGCAAACCAAAGTCAAGACACCTTACATATAATAAGACATCTTATTACCTAGATATATATCTCTTAATCACACGAGGTTAACTGCTGATTTAAGTGTAATCACAGGAGGCTAAATACTGATTTATTCCAAATGTTAATGGATTAAAACATGCTATCAAAAGGAAAAGATCACACTTAACATACGTGAAATGTGCTGAACATAAATTCTGTTTATTGATTGTTCATTAATAAACAGAGATATTTAAAGGATATGATTGACAAGTGGAGCGAGTGGACCTCTGTAGACCTGTTACCATTGATCAGTGTGTCAATGAAGAGATGCTTGTGTTTAAATCAACTGATGCTTGTAGAAAAGATTTGTTCCCACTAAGTGTCATCAAACTTAAGACCGATCTGGAGTATCAGAACATGTTCATTATGAAATAAACCAAGGGTTTAATCCCTTTAGGTTAAATGTATGTTAAATGTATTTGATCTGTTTAGCATGGGTGAGGGTCAGAGTGACTGAATGTGTGGAACAGAATTGCTGTACTACTCAACACTGTTAATAAAATATGGGAGAAGGGGAAAAGAAGCAGCATTAGAAAAACTCCAGGACTGATCAGTATTACCCTTCACACGTGGATCACGCTCACGCTCCACATGCAGAGCCTAAACTCAAAAACATCATTCCATGTCAGAAAAACATTCTCTGTGTTTTTTTAATTATTCGTGCTATGTTTTGGTGTCACTGTTAAATTTTAAGTTGTTGTATTGGTCTACAAGTCCATCTCATGGTTCTCAATGTATTTATTTGCCTCTCAGTTTGTATTTGTGTTTTACTTGTGTATAACAACACTAGTTGAATTTGGGCTGGTCAAATCAAACTGAGCATTAGAACTCAATAAGTTTATTTTTCTGCATCACTGCTTCACTGCTCTGTATGCTGGGAGAGATCTGGTGCCAGAAAATGATATGTAGTAGTAAACTACATTCAACCATTGGTCCAATCGTTGCACAGTAACCATATTCACATTATAACCACCAGAGGGCAGAAATCAGGAACAGAGGCGCGTGGACTGGACTAGCCGAGAGTCACACATTAAAGGCTGATGTAAGAATATCTTTCAGTAGTTGTGTTTGTGTGTTTTTAATATTACAAATAATAACAAATGAAACGCAATTATCCTGAACATTTGTTATTTAGCAGATACTTTTATTATAAGTGACAAGGATGGAAGCACAGCAGTGATTTACTTTAAACAGCATCTAAATAACATGCCTCTCCTAATGGAACTAGATTTAGAAAACTAATGAGGTAGAAAACAGGAAACAGAATGAAATCCCACTAAATTACATTTTACATCAATTTAAAGAACTGTAGTAAGTGTACTTTTTGTTTTGTTAAAAAGCTTAGTAAGGCATAAAAGTGTTGGGTTTGTTAAAGAGGTTTTGCAGACAGACAGCTGTCTCCCTCATGTGGGACGCGTCCAGTTCTCACTCGCAGCTTCAGCGCCACATTCAGACGCCAGCGCGGAGCTGATGCTGACACTTCCCCGGCTGGTGGGTGGTAAGAGTAAGTTTATCAGAAACACAAGTAAGAGCTGTCCGAGGTGCTGAAGCTGTAAATCCATGTGAAGTCCACAAGTTGACCTTCCTCCACTGATATCATCTTTTTGACTCGTGTTTGTGGACCTGCAGCACCTCCAAGTCAATGATACTAAAGACAATTCAGAAGCTTTGCTGTTGTCACAGTGGTGACTAACATGTTTCATTGTTTCACACATTGTGCTGTGTGAAGTACTGACTGTCCATGACTGACATCTTTCCTGATTCTCAGCACTCACTCATCTCCCATATGATTTTATGGGCTTGTCTGTTGTGTTCAGCTTGACGCAGAGCGCATCTGAAGTATCGCGAGAACATTCCACTTCAGCTCGTCACTCGCTCTCGCGGTACTTTGATGTCACGCGTCAGCGCACATTGCAGGACTGTTTCTGGAGGGTCGCAGCATCTCTAGCATTCAGCCTTTGGTTTAATAAACACCCAGTGTTAAATGTCTTATTATGAGCATCAAGTTCATATAGATCCCTTACGGAATGGTCGTTTTCATTAGAGTTTATTCTGACTTTGTTTTGCTTTCTTTTAATTATAACGTGAAGAAATTTTAAAACAACGCACACTACACACTTTGCTGAAATAAACATGAATGTAAAAATTTTACAGTATGATTGATTGATTTAAAAATAATGAACAGTGGTTTAAAATTTTAGTGGTTAAAATACTTTCATTTTATACTTTTATTGTAATATAAACAGTCTATGGTTTACAGTCTCCTCTTAAATATTTGGGTGGTTTTGAATTTTTGACTAAATGTGATTTTTTAAATTATCTGCTTCCATCAGCAGCTTCTCTTGTGCGGAAACGGGCATTTTCTCATCGTTTTGTTGGTTAGAGGAACTCTTTCATATTTCTCTGACCCCTCTCTTCCTGACCGGGCTGTTAGAGATGTAATAACAAATATATTAGAAGCATTGTTATCAGGAGACTTAATCCAAGTCGAATTAAACGTCACTATATCTTCACCATATTAACCCAGAAGAGATGAAGGAAATTAGATTAAATTATCTTTTCTAAATTGTCCTAAAGTGAAAGAACTTCATTTCAAAACAATGAATGACATAAATCCCATCTAAAGATTAGATTTTGGAGAAAACTCATATTGAAACCACAGAGCATTTTTTTTTCGTTTTGATCAGCAAAATGTCATGTATTATTACATGTGTAAATCGTATCCAGTACAAGGAAGTTAAGTTTGAAGCACTGTTTCATTAATAACCTTGTAGAACTTACTAAATACTTTATTCACAAATGCAGATCTCTGAAATCCCTCCTTCCTTTCCACATTTTGTTGACAAACTTAAAGCATTTACCACATCTGTTGGTACTCTTACACTCTTACTGTTTCTACCCCTTTGCAAAAGCTGATTTTTTAATTTACTTTAGTTATTTATTATTCTGCTTAAATACTCTTTCTTATAATATTTATATGAAGTTTGTTGTTAATATATTATGAACTGATGCAGCAGCATCAGACTCATGTTTCCTCGGACAGAGTGTTTGGGAAACTGCTGAACGGCACTCAGGACTCCCACATGAATATTTCATTGGAAAGTGGACGCGGTTTTAATTGTCTTTGTGCTGCCGGGGTTAGACCCGCGCGACATGATGGGTATCTGCCGGTCCAAAACGCGCTCCCAAGACCAGAACTCCCTGACCGCTGCAGCTCTGTGTGAAATGGACCCGGTTTCCCAGCACTGAAGACCTCAGGAGATATCTACTAAATTAAAGTTAGGTCTAATAAATATTTGACCTACGCCATCAAACTGGCGAAATGGCACCTGAATCACGCAGGTGAGAATTTGTATGTTGTTTTCACGAACAGGCCATTATAAAATATGAGTGATATGTCAGAAACATAATAGTAATGGTGTTGTTATTACTACTAACATCAAACTTACAAAGCATATGACGTTACTTAAAAGCTTGAATAGCTGATGTTTTGAGATGGTGGGGAGTAATTCTCATCTTGTTGAGGCTTTTGTGTGTTTGTGGGTCATTTGAACACACATTGACACATGAAGGTCTTACTGCGCTCTTGCGATGGCTGAGGTGCGAGTCCCTTACAGACACATCGAGTGGTGAACGAGCACGAAACCCATTTTTGTTACAACTTCCCTCCAACTTTAACGCGCTGGTTTTAACCTGCGTAGGGTATATTAATGAATTACTAAATCTGTATGGTTTTGAAACAAATGTCACGTCACATATATTTTAACAGTAGCATATTGCATTACTAAAACATGTGCTGAAACATCTACAGTAAGATTATAGCTGTACTCCCCACACAGATTACACACATTTAACATATATCCTAAAACTACATACGTATTATCAATTCAATCAATTCTGTTATTATTCTATACGTTTTACAGAAGATATATTTATATGTATTGTAACATTTAACATCTATCCTAAAACTACATACGTTTTATAATTATTATATCAACACAATTAAAATTCATACATACTGAATATATACTATTTATATATACATATATACTAAATGCAGATTTAAGAGATATATAAAATGAGATCAGATTTAATTCAACGCATAGCATGTGTCGAGTTAATTTGTAGCTACTGCTGTTTGCTTTCAAAGGTTTAAGAGGGGAGGGGGGGCACTTCCTATTCCACAATCTTACATGTTCCCAATTGGCCCGTTGGCGAATTTGGACCCTATCGCCACAGAAATGTGCAATTTATCAGCTTAGTGAAGTTGAGCATCGGGTAGGCTTGACCTAAAGCTGGGGGAGGCTCTCAGGAACAGAGGGGATGCTAGAGTGACCCGTCTCCTGTGATGTTGGATTAAACACTGACCGCTGCTGTTGGAGACCCAACCAATTTTCCTTCTCGTGGTGTAAACCAAGAAGAGGCCGAAGACTTTGTGGCGACACAGACATGGCTGAAGGTGAGATGTTGGGCGATGGTTTAATGGGGTGCGTGCTGGGGGGTTGTGGTCAGTGAAGAGAGTAGAGGGGGGTGGGATGATCACCTTCATTGTCTTTCAGATTTGGGGATCTTTACAAAAGGCTTTTCCCAGAAGCTCAGTGATTTTTACGCCGTTACCGCTAAAATGTCCTCTAAACGTGTTACTTGTTCGTTGCTTCTGGGGGCGGTAAATTTGCTTTTTTTGTTTTAGCTGGAGTTTTGAAATGTGTGAGAAAGTTTGTTTTAATTCTCGGGATTAATGTGGACGCTGATGGGCGAGATTGGTGAGATGGGCTCTGTTTGTGAGGAGTATTACACAGGTGAGCCGTCGCACATCTGCGCTTAAATGACCCACCACACCACCGGCTGTTAAACGTGCAGGACTTTTACTGTACAGTTTTTACAGTTTTAAAACAGTTTAAAAGAGATGTTGGCTTTTATAAAGGATTTCAATGTATCTTTTGATGAAGGGCGAATCTAAACATTTAACACCAATAAAGGGGAATCGTATGTTTACATTGCGCATGGCTTGGTCAATATAAATGAATACATCTTCAGTTTTGCTTACGTGAAAAAGTAAACTTATTAAGATATTTAAATATCTATCATTTAAACTGACCGCTAGCCGAAGGGAACATTGGGTTAATTTTTGGTTTAGTCTAAATGAAGACATGGAAGGAAATGAAAGGAAACTGCTGGAGAGGGACATGATGTATTGCACGAAGCTTCGGACATTTTTCGCTACTTTTGATGAATCAGTTGCACCTTTTTTCTTTAGACAACTCGATATTTGTTAGCGATGTGATATAAATCTTGCTTGTGTGCTTTTAAATAGGGGGCTGTGGAAAACCACAGGAGGAGGAAACCGCGAGCCCGGAGGAAAACTTGTTTCACGGCAGCGGGGTTTGTAAATGGTTTAACGTGCGGATGGGCTTCGGCTTCCTGTCCATGACCCGTCGGGAGGGCGTCGGTCTGGACCCACCCGTGGATGTGTTCGTCCATCAGGTGAGAGCAAAGAACTGCCCCGGTGAAGGCCTTTCTCCCTCTTCGGGATATCCCAGCTTTATTTTTGCACGATTAGTGAACGCGAACAAGTTGTGCGTGTTTATATGTTTACACAGTGCATGTAACAGAACACAGTGCATTAAAGGAAACCATCATTCAGTGGTTGTGCGGCTGCTGTAAAAGACCAAGAGCAAGAGACGCGCTGCTAAAAACTTACGCAGGCTGTGGAAACAATTAAACATCCAGCAGTTTAATTCGATTTGAAATCACTATGAATCTTGTATGTAAATGTGATGTTTAAAATCCTCACATCTATTTCATTTTCTGCTCTTTGCCAATATTCAAAAGTCTCTCATATTTCGGTTTTGAAATTGTTGTGTTGGATTAAACTACATCAGATATTTTGTGGGTTGTAAGCACAGACAATAGTGTATAAACACAGTAGTGATACAAATGGGCTTTTTAATGAATCTAAAATTTGCATCTGCTCACACTTTAGGATCAAAATGAGCAAAAACAATGAATTATAAAAGTGAACATATTTTTGGTGTAGTTCCTGTAGATTTGTCTTTTAATGACCGAAACTGTGTGAAAAGTATAATTATTGCAATAATGATTCTAAAATAAAGGGACGTTTTGAATTGTGTTGTAAAGGTTTTAATCTCCTGAACCCTCAGTAATTCAGCAGATCAGTGTGAAGAGATGAAACACCCTCTGCCCTCAAACACTCACTGTTTAAAAGCATCTCAGTGTCTCTCTGTCTCTCTTCAAGTAAGATGTCTTTGGTTAACTGCAGAAGGGCTGTGAGAGTTTGGGTGCTGGAGTTTCACTATGACAATAATATATATATCATTATACTATATTATATATAGTCATTAATAATGACTCACTGCAGCTGTTTTGCAGGTTCTGTAACATTAACCCTATTAACACCCTAAATCCACATGTCTGGTCTTACTGTGCATCAGTGCATATTAAATAAGTGTGTATTCATAATCTTTTTTATCCAAATGTGGTAACTTAAGTGTTTTTACAAGTGGCAGAAGCATTTCAAACAATAGTTGACTTTCCTTTTAGTTGATAACACAGTTTATCATGTTCACTGATGCAAAAAAAAGCTTGTTTGTTTGACCGCAGGACCTCCCGGTTACGTGGGCATGGCTGACATTGGTTTGTGTGTGGTTATAACCAGAAGGGGAGAAAAGTCATAACTAATGTGGAGAAATTGGAGTTGAAAGCCCATCTTCAATAGAGAATGTGAGGAATGAGGGCAGAGAGATTAGAGAAAGGAGAGCAGTGAGAGAGAATGTGGGGGAGGGGCTCTTAGCTGAGCTCATTCATAAAAACGCTGTGTAGTAAAGAGGAGGGTGAGGAGCCAGAGAGGTTTCAGGAAGCTTTGGTGGGGGTTGGGAATGTCAGGTCTGATTCCTTTACCAGCAACACCCCCCCCACCCCCTCTGTGAGATGGGTGTCAGGGTTAAGCTCAACATCTTGTGAGATCCCTAGTTTGGATCTCTGTTGGCCCCCCACCCTGTACAAAGACTTTATAGCTCTGTCCAGCTAGTACTGGATTTATTATGACAATAATCTGAAAGTTTTCAATGTATTACTTGCTGTGCCTTCTAAATGTCATTACTTTGGGATATTGTCACCAAGCTTTCATACTTTTTCAACAACTCCCTTTAAATGACTCACATACAGAAACCACTTTCATTTCACTCCCCTATCGTTGTGAATAGTAGATAAATGCTGGAAATTCTCCACTTTAAGATTGCTGCACTACTGCCACATTCTTGAAAATGTATATCAATTATGTTGCCACTTTGTTTATTTCCCCAACACTGCCAGCTAGCATACAGCTAACAGCACAATGACACGTCTAAAGTTCAGTTATTTCTCTTTGAGCCATGTGGAATTTATTACAGATCATTAAAGACATTTCTCACTGCGCATGTCCTAGCAAGAAGAAAATCTTGTGCCACCTAAGGTGACGTCCATCTGAATAGCACAGCTTGAGTCAACATGGTGCCATCACAGCTAACTTTGTTGACTACAAACAGAAAGTTGGTTTTAAAGAAAGGTAGATCCTTTCTTAAGCCCCATTTCCACGTGCCTGTAGAGCAGCTATCTCAGGAATGCAAGCTTCCCCCACCAAACACTGGAGTGAGATTCAGCAGTATTGTCGCCCACCCCATTCATGTCAATGGGACACTTTACTGGGCAGAGATGATGCAGTTCTTACAGAAACTCAGACTCTGAGCTCATGTTAAGGGTTATAATGTGTCTCCTGCATCCTCATGGTTTATCTGTCGTTTGACTCCGTTGAAACGAAGCATTATTGATGTTGTATATTCCTCTTTCAAAGTGTGCTTTGAGAGACACTGTGATATTTTAAATGAAATGCAGATCATAAACCCATTCTTGATGCTCAAGAGGCATTTGCATTGATCTGATGCACTCTCAGGTGTGAATGTGCTCTTGTAAAATGGTGGTTATGATTAAACAATCTTTAGCTTATGTTCAGCTGCAGTGTTTCAGTTAAGTGGTTTACCCCTGCAGGGTAAAAACATCCATGATACATTTTTATTTGCTTACAGTTGACAGTCAAATTATGTTGCCAAATGAATAATGTTAAGGAATGGAATGGTAAGTGAATTTCTGAGTTATTTCATTGAGTGTAATGAGTGTAAATGTGTTGTGTCTCTACAGAGCAAACTTCATATGGAAGGATTTCGCAGTCTGAAGGAAGGGGAGGTGGTGGAGTTCACATTCAAGAGGTCCTCCAAGGGTTTGGAGTCTCTGCGGGTAACAGGGCCAGGAGGGGCACCGTGCACAGGCAGTGAGAAGAAACCCAAAGTTGCCCAAAAGCGGCATTCAAAGGGAGACCGGTGAGTGTGGTTCATGTTAGGACACCCGATCTGTGTGTTCATACTCTCTGATAAACGCTTTGTAATGTTACACAACCGTTTATACAACAAAACTGACAGCTAAGAAGAAGCTACATATTTATTCAAATCTATTCAGAACACGTATTTATTGCCATCAGGGTATATATATATATATATATATATATATATATATAGATCTAACTCAGCTTAGGATTAAATAAACCAGGTTTGAGTTTATCACTAAATCACTAAATGTTTGCAGTGGTTACATTAGGACTAATGGAACCCGTTCTTATAGACAACACTCAACAACATTTCAACACTCTTTCTACAAAGCAAACTAACAAATAGTAAATGCAATACACACACGTATGCATTAGTGTAGTGGTGGTTGTACACTGGTATTACAGAGTTTAAAATCCAGCCTGCGATCAAGCTGCAGTGCCAGTAAATGTATGTTTCTTCTGGAACCAAAACAGTGACTGCAACCCAAGGTGGAGGTGAAAGTGTCTCTGCAAAGCTCCCTGACAGAAAAGACTAACTCGTCATGTATTCAACATTTTAATGGTTTATCATTTTTTTAATAAATGCACTTTTGAATTGGAGACTAAATGTCTGGATCAAACATGGGACATATGCTGGAACATACAGACACTGCTATGGATTAGAAAAATATCAAATCAGCAGCTGTATGCCAGGCTTTGCCCTCAGCTATTGAGCTAAACTTTTCATTATGGAGATACAGTGTTTTTCAGTTAAGTTGACACAGTGTCCCAGGTTTGAGTCAAATGAAGAATACATTCCTCCCTCCCCCAGCTTGTGCGCTTGTGACTTGACCTGCTGGATCAATAGGTTGTTTAAAATGTCATAGCTCAGAACTGAGGCACACGGAGTTGCCCGCCCCCACTGCAGAGTGGCAGGTTATTGATACACCCCCCCCCCCCCACAATTCTCATCTGTATCTGATCACAGACTGAAGAAAGAGCTCAAAGATGCTCAGATGAATGCCTTCATCTCAGTTTTGTAAATGTCATCATTTATGTTCTGTTGCTCTGTCTGTGCTTCAGCTAGAGGATCAGATCAGATCAGATCCTGTCCATATAATTAATAACAGATGTGGGTGCCTGAGAAAGGTCAGAGGTGATTGCTGCCATAGCAACCCTGAGGTGTGATGCATGTGAGCTGGGTGGGGGTGGGCAGGGGAGAGCAGGGATCAAAGGGCAAAGGTCAGGCTGTATATTCAAACAAAGAGCCAAAGAGATGCCCCACCTCTCCTTGAAGCCACGCCTCCTTCCTCTACTCAATCAGTGAAGCCGCCCTCAGTTCTAACTGAACTGGGTTCACCCAAAAGAAAATGGTTTTACTGTTTTCTACAATGCAATGTGCCGCTTGACCTCTTATCACCAGTGTAATAAAGCAGCAGTGATATATTAATGTGTTTCTGTGTGAAATACATCTACTGAATTAAACATGTGGTTAAGTCAAGTGACAACAGTGTAGTAAAACATTTATTATTGTACAATTTATTCTGTTTCTCATGCTTTTTCAAACAGGAGGAAGTAATTTAACCAGTGAGCTACTATTCTATTCAAACAACATGATGCTTTGTTCATAGTGTGGCATTTCAAAAGCCTGGATATCCTCTAGTGGTCTGGTGTGCAAATAACATCTTTGTTTCCCTGAACTATGTATAGATGCTTCAACTGTGGAGGGCCAAACCATCATGCTAAAGAATGCCAACTGCCACCTCAGCCCAAAAAGTGCCATTTTTGCCAAAGCATTTCCCACATGGTGGCCAACTGTCCAATCAAAGCACAGCAGTTGTCACCAGTTTCTCAGGGAAAATCAACAACCTCAACAACAGGAGAAGAGGAGGACATGAGGCGCAGCCCCTTACCTCCAGAAAACTCGGAATAGATGGAGGAATGTTGCTTGTGTCAGGCAAGCACCGAGCGTCAATCACGGAGTTCCACTGGAATGCTGCTTTTGAAAATAACTCAGGTTTTTATGTTTAAAACAGCAGAAATGAATGTCGCCTCACTTATTATAATTCATAAGTACAGAAAGAAAATTAATTGATAATTATCCTATATACTTCACTGTTCTGTTTTGTGTTCCGTCAGCATCTTCATTAATCTGTTTAAATTGTAAAACCAGAAAACTGACAAGTGAAAGAAATGTTTTATATCATTGTATTATTTTCTGCCTTAGCTAGCAAAGTGTCTTAGATTTGTTTGAAACAATCAAAACTGGATTTAAGATTGGTGAAATGTATCTGTTATCATACAAATCAACACATAGTCTTTTATACTGACAATGAATCCATATTGTCAAATTGTTTTTGGATTTTGAGAGTATTTCTAGTCTTGTTTTTTTAAGATATACTTCTGTTCCTTGGGCCAAGTGAATGTTAAAAGATTGAGAATATAATCCCTCTGCCTTTAGTGCCAAGAGTCAGTAAACTCTGTTTATTACTTAACCGTCCGTGCACGCTAACTTTGCTGTGTAATGATACTAGAAGGCTAGCTGTCATTTAAAGAGGAATCAACCATATTTAACGGACAGCTGGACAATAGCATGTTTTTATGTTTAATGTAAGAGTTGTATGGGGATCAGATGATGTGGCAGGTGTCTTTTCCACTTCTAGAGAGGATGTTGACTCATGTGATGTACAGTATTATAAAAACCACAGTTATTTATTTTAGCCACATCAGACATAAATGTGTTATGTGTGAGTTTAGTTGCTCCTCATCACAAACATTTGTTTGTGGTAGTTACTGTAACTTGACAGTTCTCTAACAGTTTATCACTAATTTATTTACAGACTTTGACTTCTGTAACAGTATTTTAATGTTAGAAATGTTAGGATTCCCTGCCACTGCCAGACTATAAGTTTATGTTTGTTCATTTTTTAAACAGACAACTGAAATTTTTGAAAGTCTCCGTTCTTGAGGAAAGCGTGTGGTGTTTGCCAAACAATCGTCTTCCGTTTCCTGTTTTGTCAAAGTTCTTAAAAACTTAGTAGTAAATTTGTTCTGGGTGGGTATCATTTTAATATCTGCAGCACAGCACAAATTATGGCAGCATTCATGTAAAACCTTTTAAGAAAACACACGTCATGGGAAAGTCATTTAAAAATAGTAATATACTACATGTTGATCAAAGATGCCACTGAATGTGTTAAAATGACCCAATCAATCAGGTGAAAACAACAGATCTGTATTCCCACAGGCTGTCCTGTGCTCAGAGCAGCATGACAGTGTTTTCTGGTGTAAGTGCATGATGGTTAGGTGTTTAGAGTTAAGTAGAGTAGTCATGTGTAGGAATGTATGTGGATGTGTTTTAGTTAAAGGAAGGTGAGAGTTTCTTTCTCTTTGAAATTGTTTTCTGTCAGCATGAGATTCGGGCCCTTTTACCTTGTCTTGAGTGATCTCATGTCATTATTGTGTAACCCATTACCATGTCAACCATTTTTGTCTTCCTTTTATTTAAAGTGAGAGTAAGATGACTTGTTTTGAAACTATACAAATCTACCTCATGGTGTGTTAAATGGTCATTGGATTCAGTGTGTAATCCTGCCATGGTGACTGTAGCTATACAGAGCCATTTGTCCATTATATGTGTATGTGGAGTGTGAGTGTGTTATTTAGCTTGTTAAAATTCGGAGTATTTAATTTTGGATGGAGGTGTAATTGTTTCCAGTGTTACTGCACTAACAGAGCTGCATTTAAACCAATGTGTTCTTCCAGACACAAAACAGCAATGTTTTTTATGCTCTGTACGATGTACTGTGATGCCTCAGGAATATGCATTTTTTCTTTGTTTTTGTAATTAATGAAGAGGATAATCATTGTTGGCGACCTTGTTTTTTAATAGTTGTTATTTGTAATATTATTATTCCTTGTCTATATTTGGTCTGGTCTTGCTCACTGATGCTGAGGGTAACAAAGCGCACAAGCCTGAAGCAGCTTATACACTGTGCTCAAGTGTGTTTGTTTCATTTTGTGTTTAAATACAAACACAGTTTGTGTTATAGTGACCAAAGAATGTAGCTGCGCTGGAGGGCATCTGCAATTCTTCTGCAATTGTTGGTTGGTGTCATACTCAACATGACAAGTGTGCTAAGAATGTTGTACCCAAAGATGTGCTAACATTGACCACTGCTTTCAAGTATCTTTTCTTTTACTTTTTGTGGCATTTATTTTTACTTTCTACTTGTCATGGTGTTTAAAAATACTCAACAAATCATTTTTAATGAATTGGGATATTTTGTAGATCTGAGAAAGTTTTTTTAAATAAAGAAACTCTTGCAATTACCTTTCTGAAATGCAGCCTAGAGTGATGTTTGATAAATGAAACCAAATGAACTTTTAAACAACAGTTAACTCTTGATTTTGTTTAGCAAACAATTGGAATCAACAAATTCTGGAATCAATTAAACTTGGCAAAAGTCAGTGTTTTACCTGAATTATTGTAGGACAAGGTGTAGTTAGGTTTGATTAAAAATACCTTTGTTGAGAGCTTAATGAAGACTTCTGTATATAATGTAAATAATTTACACAAATTAACAAAATCATATTTCTGTTGCAAATAAATGTATGTATTTTACCAAATATATAGAACACGTACATAGTGCATGAACAGTAATTATTAATATTGTTTGTTTTGTTTAACTTGGGCATCATTGGTTTCCCTGCAGCAGTGTTGTGGGTAATGCGTCTACAGAGTATAATCAGGTATGACCTGAAGTTAACATACACTGAGTGACACCCATTTAAATAAAAGAAAGTAAAAAACCCACCCAGAGTTTCACAAAACCTCATTACCATCAACATTGTTTCACTCAGATCACTTCATTATCATAGAAACAACGAAGGTTCACACTTTAGGATTAGCATTCACTCTTGACTCAGATGACCAACAATTCACAGAATATTCACAGTTCATCCTGAATGGTCAAAGCAATGCGTCTCACTTCTTTATTTAGTGTTAAAGTAGGAGAGAGAGAAAGTCAGATGATCTTAAAATGACACCTGCTTCAAAATAAGGGGTAGTAAATAAATAGTGATAGCTGCCCACTGCTCCAGGTGTGTGTGTGTGTGTTCATGACTTACAGTGATAGCTGCCCACTGCTCCAGGTGTGTGTGTGTGTGTTCATGACTTACAGTGATAACTGCCCACTGCTCCAGGTGTGTGTGTGTGTGTGTGTTCATGACTGCAGTGATAGCTGCTACTGCTCCAGGTGTGTGTGTGTGTGTTCATGACTTACAGTGATAGCTGCTACTGCTCCAGGTGTGTGTGTGTGTTCATGACTTACAGTG
>JBAJNP010008051.1:0-21105 GCA_036877545.1 Yasuhikotakia modesta | reverse complement strand
AGTTTCATGCCTGCTTGTGGTTTAATGTTAATTTTTTCATTTTTTTACATGAGTTTTAAATTGTACAGTTTTTTCTAGTTGTTACTTTTATTTCAGCAACAAAAATGGCATCTATGGCAGTTATCTGTGTGCTTACAATATTCTAATTATAATTTCTCTCTCCCTTTCTCACTGTTTCATATAGCAACGTCCAGTAAAACAATCTTTAGGTGCCTCTATGTGCCGTGAGACACACTGGCGTTGTCTCCTCCTATCATTGCTCATGTACAGCTGCCTGGGTGCCTTGGCCTGGTGTCAACTCACTGAAGTCACCAAGCTGAGCTTTGATTCCTCCAGTAGATCCTATACGGCCGCCATGAACTCTCTTAGAGGTGGAGGAGGTCGTTCCATGATATACAACGCCAGCCCATGCTCGGATGGCTATGTGTACATTCCTTTGGCGTTTCTGCTCATGCTGTATGGCGTTTACCTCATGGAATGTTGGCATTGTCGTGCACGTAGCGAGCTCCAGTGCAAAGCTAATGTGGACAGCGTGTACGAGAAAGTTCAGCGCATGCGTCAAGCTCGGCCGTGTGTCTGGTGGAAAGCCATCAGTTATCACTTTGTACGCAGGACTCGACAGGTAACACGCTACAGGAACGGCGACGCCTACACTACCACACAAGTTTACCATGAGCGTGTTAACACGCACGTGGCAGAGGCAGAATTTGATTATAGCCGCTGTGGCATGAAAGATATCTCACGGAGCTTACGTGGGCTGGAGGGTCATCTGGTGACACGGTTGCATTTTACTAAATGTTTCAGTTTTGCAGGAGCAGGACCTGAGAATGCTTATCTCAACCAGAGGGCCAGATTTTTCTCAGAAATCGAGGGTTTGGATGACTACATGGAAGCCCGTGAAGGCATGCTGCTGAAAAACATTGACTTTAAAGAACACCTTATTGCTTATGTGGATCCTAACCGACTACCGTGGTATAACTCACGAGTCACCTTTTGGGTGGCTGCTTTCCTAACGCTCTCCTGGCCGCTCCGCGTGCTAATCGAGTACCGCACGGCTTTCGTACATTTCCAAGTTGAGAAACTCTTTGGGCTAGAGTACGACAACAGCAGCCCGTCTCCAGAGGCCGTAACGACATTGAGAAACACCTGCTACGGCCTTCCAAGAGCAGAAACGATAGACAGCACAGAGCTAGAATGGCACATTCGCTCCAACCGCCAACTTGTACCGAGCTACTCAGAGGCCATGCTGATGAACCTGGGGGCCTCAGGAACGAACCACAGAGACAGCATTTCATCTAACCGCGTCCTATTGGACAGCTACCCAGCGCGGAGCTATGGAACTCTAGTGCAGAACTGTGAGCACTGTCAGGAACTCGACAGCAGGCGACCAACAATTAGCTCCAGCTCTTCCTCAATATTCTCTCGCCACACTTTCCACTCCCACCTCTCTTTGGACACCTCCCACTTCTCATTATGCCGCATGTACGGTTCCAGACGCACCATGGGACTGTGGAGAAGCCGCAGCAGCTCGCTCACAGAGCGCTGCTGCCTCGACGAGCAATGCTGCAGGTCCGACACCAGTCAGCTGGCGCTTAATGAAAGCCCACCAAACTATCAAGATGCTCGTTTTTTCCCAGTGCTCATAGTTCACCGGCCTGAGGGTTGCGGGGACTCCACAGAGGTGAGAAGATATTATGTCCGCAGAGGCTCCTGTTGTGTGGAGACTTCACTTTAATTTGTATTTAACTGGTTCAGGTGACTTTCTCAAGACATACTTGCACTACACAAAAGGTTTCCAAGAGTTTGGATTCAAGTAGTCAACAAATTATGAAGTTTATTCTTATTAACTTTGTCTTACTGTAACTGCTAATATATTTGAAAAGTAAAAATCACTTTATTTTAATCAAAGGGCTCGATTTAATGACCCCATTAGTAAACACAAGCCCTTCATACTTCTAATTTATTAGCAGTTGTTAAAAAACTGTCTAATGGCAAATATGTTAACTTTAATATACTGTAAATGCATTTTGAAAACTATGTAAATGCATAAAACATGTTAGAAATGCGTTGAAAACATGCATTGCTTGTAGAAACCATTATTGCTGCCAGTGTCAATGCAACCGGAGACAACAAGGAAAATGTTTGACTGCAACCTTCTTAAAGGACACAGAGAAAAATCATTCACTGGTTGCGATTTTGCCTTTGTAACAAATGTAGGTGAAACCAGGGCTAATTGTCACGCTAAATATTTCTCAGGGTTGGTTTATTATAAGTCCTTTTACAGACACACTCTAAAGTCTTGGCTACATGAAGGATATTAAATTACTATTATACTATATGCAAATATATAATCCAGCTTTCACTGTATAGTTTTATTCATTGTATGCAACTGTAGTGTTATTGTTTTCGCTTGTTTACTCAACAGCTTTAGCAACTAGACTACGCTAAGAAACTGGAATTCTGCTTGGAGCATAAAAATTACAAAAGTTTTCTAATTTCCCACGTGACAGCTAGCCCCGGCCTTCACTGTATGAACGCCATGACATATATTTTGTATACTTTGCTGTTTTGATTGTAAAGACTTGATTGTATAATTGTTTAGCATTATTCCGCGTATCAGTTCTTGAAAAACTTGTAATTGCAGAAGCAAATAGAACTATTGACTATTTTCTTGTCCAATGAATGTAAGGAAAACAATATAAATGAAAAAGTGCTTATTCATAAGATTTATGAGAGATTCATTTAAAGGTATGCAAATATTACAAATCTCTGAATTCTATTTTTGTTAAGGCAAGTTAATTTAATTCATTCTATAGCATCAGAGAATTGTCTGTTGTATCTGATGATGCATTAAAGCAAAAAGTTGCATGGCAACTCGCTCACATTGAGACAGAGGATCTGTTACTGTGTGCAGCTTGTTTTTCTGAAGAGGTACTAATATGGTCATTAACATCTTTGTCTCTCATCCTGTGTCTCTGTTACGTAAGTGATTTCTATTTAAAATACACTGGCTGATAAATAAGCTTGAACAGTCCCCTTTAAACTAAATGTCATGACCTGAACTTCTGTAGGTGTGGAGGTGAGGCTAGTACAAAAGCTTATGAAGGCACAGGTGTTGTGACAACTCACATTGGGAACATTTTATCCTCAAGCAAGCACAACTACGCTGTATTTTTCTGCTTTATTTGCAGAAGTATATTTGTGAAATGGCCGTAAGTTCAAACTACATTGAAAACTGGAGATTATACTGCATTGTATCATTTAAACAATGGTGTACATTGTACATCTGTTTGTACAATGCTGGTGCAGCTTACTAGAGCAAGAACGTCTCACATACGCAACGATGCAAAGCAGGCTTACAGCAGCTTGATCAATGTTTCCTTTAAGGTTATAAAAGCAACTATTTTGCTAATGCAATAGCAAGGTCAACAGAAAACACAGTACAGCATGCAATAGTTTAGCGCACCGCACGCTTTTGTGCAGCGCGAACAGAACTGCGGAAATAGCGCGTCTTGTTGCCATGCCAACGCCTGGCACCCAGGAGTTGTCGCTGTGACTTTAACTTTGCGCAGAGTCCGCAAACTGCCTCATCTTTCCATTAAAATAAACTTTAATCCTTCTTTCAAGAGTTTAAACTTTGATATAAAGTG
This sequence comes from Yasuhikotakia modesta, assembly GCA_036877545.1. Taxonomy (NCBI): domain Eukaryota; kingdom Metazoa; phylum Chordata; class Actinopteri; order Cypriniformes; family Botiidae; genus Yasuhikotakia; species Yasuhikotakia modesta. The sequence continues at coordinate 17,455 of JBAJNP010008051.1, read as the reverse complement.
CCATTGAAATAAATGGCGTAAACCTCTGAGCGTGTACATTGGTTAAAGTGACGTGGGAACGGACGGTAGGTGGGTTTTCCTATTAACTCTAAAGAAATGTTTACATACATTTTTATTTGTATTTATTTAACTATGTAATAAACTATAATTTATATAACTTCTCTTAACCTTCAACCACTTAAAACTTTCATTTTTATGATATTGTCCTCATTTTGTTACTGAATTCTTAACTGTTTCTAAGGTGGCATTTGTTTTGTATGTTTTAAGCGTTAATAATAGGAAAAAACATACCAGAAAGTGGCTTTTCAGGGCTGTTCAATCCAACATAAAGCTTCTTGTGTTCCTGCTGTGATATTAAAATATCCCTCCAACTTTGTATTAATAGCCACTGTGGCTGTCATGACTGTCATTGACAAACACACTTTGTCATGTAAGAGACAGTTTCAACAAACCAGTCATCCTGATATAAAACTAACAGTCCCAAGTTTGTCCTCTCTATAGAGTTTTATCAAGGTCTTATTGCGCAGGATGGATTTAATATGGAGACCAGAAAACCGCAGCAAGCTCAGAGAAAAGAGACTTTACAAGCGATTTTTGAACCATGCGAGCCAGGGCCTTTCATTCTCTGAGGAAGTTGTGAGAGAGATGGGAGCTGTTTCATACATAAATCACGATTTCAGTTGGCTTTTCCATCCCTTGGGCTGTTTGGCACCAGGTACCACATTAAAAAAGACAAGGAAACAAAAGAAGAAAGACATGCATTGCAACAGAAATCCTTTATATCCTTTAACACCTACTGTGAACTCTGGGGTGTCTTTTAAAATTCACAATGATCAAAGCAATGAACGTGAAAACTATGGAAGGACGGGGCAGATCATTGTCCTAAATGAACACACCTGCCTAAAGAAACCTTCTCCAGAGGACTGGAAAGCCCAGAGCAGGAACAGCAGGCGGCAAGATTTAGCACAGAAAAAACATGGCAAGACTAGAGAACAGTGTTTTATCAACCCGCACATTCCCCAACCGTGTCAAAGTAGGTCTGAGCTATTGTTGCCACTGAGGAAACGTCACAGGTACGTTATTATTTTTAAAAAATAGTTTTTAATAAACCATTTCTATATGAAACACTTTAATAAATACTGTACACTTCCTGGACATTTTCATTTTCAAATTAGACCTTGGGACTAAATTAGTTCTAGGACTGAACCTTCCTTGGATGTGTTGTTCTCTCTGGTGTCTGTTCTTCATGAACCTGCACAGAGTTCTAGGTTGTTTGTCATCTCCAGTGGGCATGAACTTGCAGAACAGCTTAAATAAAACAGCAACCAATGCGGATGTCAAGTGCAGTGAGATCCCACAGGCCTCACATCTACAAGACATCCAGAATCCATGGAACAGCAGCTATCATACAAAAACTGCTAAACAGGAGCTCCTTACAGGTCAGATGTGCTTAATGTGGATCAATATATTCATGTGCAGTAGAGTTCAAGTGCATTATGTGTGTTTATGAAAGATTGCAAAGGTTTGCCAAAAAACACTCTAATCTAAATACGTATGTCTCAGAGCTGGGTGACCCCAAACCTCCTGAGATGAGCAGACAGGAGGACACCAAACAGCTGCTGCACTGCAAGCCTGTGGCAGATCTGTCCTCTCTTCGCTATGCCGTGGAAAAGTGGAGGAGATCTCTGAACATCAGTAGATGTTTATTTTGAAAGTTCAAAATTCATTAGTAATTCATTGTTTTTCCTTAGATTGTTAAGATTTGGTGTCATTTATTGTGAAATAGACACAAGAGTGAGTGAATGTGTGACTGACTGACTGACAGACAGAAAGGAAAGTTTTTTTGTCTGTAAATACACAAACCCAAATTTATAGTATAGAATATAGAATATGAGTATAGAATAACTGTAATATATAAATGAATACTTTAAATATCTGTATTAATTTGATTATGTGGAAACACATTCTGAAGAATGATTGTCTTTCATCTAGAGTTGCAATGGCAGAATTTGACCGTTGAGGGCCTAAAACAGGCTCTTATTGATCCTAATTATCCCGTGCGGCTGGAGGCCATCATAACTTGTGCATCAGGAGCAGTTAATGGACCACGACAGAATCCTGACCAAGGCAAAGCAGGTTAATTTCTCAGCAAAGAAGTCAGTCTTTTCTAAAGCATGCAAACAATATCATGCAATGCAATGCAATATGATAGAACAAAATGAATTTGAATAGAACAAGCTATTATTGACGTAGCCCTGACGTAGCCCTAGTTTATTTATTCACTATTATGATTTTGGCACAACATCACAAAGCTTTGTTCAAGTGTAATGTTTAAAACATTTATTATGGCCCACTAATGTTCTATGGAAATAGTGTAAGGCTGTTTTTTTTTGGTCAGCTCAATGTGAGGGATGGAATATACATGCAGTACCTCAGGAACTGCTGGAGCTTATTGTATCAGCTCTCAATGACCCAGTGAGGAGAGTTCAGATGGCTGCTGCAGTCTGCCAGTATGCTATGAGAACACCTAACTCACAAGCCAAAACCATCCTACAAAGTGCATTGAAACAAGGTGTGTGAACTCAAATGTGAATTAAATAACAAACACTATGTCACAGGCAAAGAAATCTGTCCTACACAGAACCTCACTTAAAATGTCTTTAATCTGGTGGGAATGAGATCCTTCAGGGACGGATGCGGACAGCTGGGTGGCTGCACAGTGTCTGGCAATAGACGGTGATAGAAGTCAAGCTGTCATCCAGAGACTTCTGTCCCAGCACTTCCACAGCGATTCTCCTTCAGATCAGAAGAAGTCCTTGATTCTACTCTGCAACATTAGCAGGGACACTGTGAGTGATTCTCGGTTTGTGCTTATGGGAAAACTAAAATGGTATTTTTATGACCCGTGTGCAGAGTTTGCATTAGTGTAAACTAGCCTTATTCACGTGAAATCTGTTGTTTATCATTTTAACAAATCCCACACAGACACTAGTCCGCTCTCTCCTGGCTGAAGAACTGAACAACCCTAATTGCAGAATTCGCGCTCAGGCCTGTAACGGCATCTCACAGCTCAGAGGTCCAATCAATAAGGTATATAATTCTTTAAAGGGATAGTACATCTAAAAATAGCAATTGTGTCATTTAATAGCCCTCAGGTTGATCCAAACCAGTATGACTTTCTATGTTCTGTGTATCACAAAAGGAGAAAATGTATGTAAAGGAAATTCACGCAGTACAATACAATGAATGCTATCCCCTTTAAGGGGAGCAGAGACATATGTGGCTGCCTTTTGCTTTCATTGTTTAAAAGATTAATGAACTATTCCTTTAAGATATTAGCATAATCATTTGTCCCCTGATATTACGCTCTATATAGTCTATTATTGTTCTTCTAATAAGCTGAACATTGTAGAATTCTTCTATGCAGGATCTTTGCAACAAACTGATTCATATGATGTGGAATGACTGGAGCTGTGATGTTCGACAGACTGCAGCTCACGCGTTGAGTAAACTGGATGTGGGCAGAGATCTGCACAATATATTGAGGTCACTGACTCCATACCAGACCATTCTGAGCTACACTGTGCTTCTGTATTTGTTCAGTTCATTCTTAAAACACAAACAATGTGTTTGCAGGGTGAAACTTGAGGAGGGTCCAACTGCTCAGCGGCTAGAAGCGCTCATCTTCATTGGTCAGCTTAATATAATGACACCTAAGCTACTGCCCACTTTCCTGCAGTGCTTTAATGATGAGTTTGTGGCTGTGCGCAAACAGGCCTGTCTGACTGCAGCATCTCTAATGATCGATGATCAGACGGTGAGGAAATTAAAGCAGCTTTGCTCTGTGTAAAATACAAAAGCATGCAAGGAAAAATGCAATGATTGTGGACATAAAATTGCAAGGGTTCACCTGAGTGACGCTTTCATTTCATGGATAATAAAACACGTTCACAGGTCCTGGATCAGCTCATATATTTGATGGAGAACGACCCGTTATGGGAGGTGAAAGTGGAAGCGATTCGTGGTAAGTTTAACAAAGGTTGCAATGAAAGGATTTTCCATTCAGTTCAGTTGTAGTTTATTATGTAATCACTTAAAGAGATTCACCAAGAATTCACCAAAACTGGAGGCTGCCAAGCTCAAGAAATAAAAAAAGCACAGTAGTAGTTCATATGACTTAGTAGTGCATTTTCTAAGATTTTTCTAAAGCTATACTATCCATTACTATTTTCATAGTAAGTACATACTACATACTGAACTATTTTGATACTAAGCACGTACTGAGAAATTACTATTGTGTAAATAAAGCTTTAGGAAAAATTGGTAGCATAAGCTCGAGTCTCCAGGAGTTGCTGATGTGGGCTGTACACCTGGAAAAGGAGCCCAGGGTGCGTGTTGCCGCCTGCGAGGCCCTGGGTGCTTTAAAAGCAAAGGGCACAAAATTACAACATTTCCTACAGGAGCGTTACGCACTGGAACCCGACCCTGAGGTTCACAGGTGTGTGTGTGTGTGTGTGTGTGTGTGCTTACATCAGATTTTGCCACATTTGTTTTTAAAAGCAAAGCTGCAAATAATTGTATTTTAATCTTTAACAAGGAACATTGAAAGACTGTTAAAAAAACAAGGATGCAGTCTGGAAAGTGACGAAAGCAAGATTCAGGAAATAAAACAACAGGTTAGTGTAACTTCTGGGCTTATATACGTTGCGCAACACGCATTTTTATCAAGACGTCTTGACTACTAACTAGAAGTTGCGCTTTATCTGTTGTTCTATAGGTGGCGCTGTTGTGTACCAAACGTGCCATTTCCTTGAAAGTGCTTTTAATGGAGGAGAAGGAAAAGCACCAACAACCGAAGTTGTGTTAAATTTCATATTTCTGTCGTACTGCAACAGGAGTTTAAATGAACATTAAACCAGATCTTTGCGTTCAGTCACTTGTTCACAGCTGCTGTGTTCAGAGAAACCGGACAGTCGGGCTTTTAGCTGTGGGCGTTTCCTGCTTTTCCTGAGCTGATGTGATGATGGAAGGAATACTGCTGTTAACAGCTAGAAAGTATATGTGTTATTTATTATTTATATATTATTAAAATACACAAAGAGAACAAATTTATACTGTGTAGAATTTAAAAACATGTAGTTTTGTAATTCAGAGAAAACGTCCTGCAAACATAAGTAATAAATATGTCTCTTTAAAATAAATTTCAAACTTTAATAAAGTTAATGGAATACTTTCAAATAAAGTAAATGGAAATTAAAGGCAAAAAAATGTTCGCGTAATAAATCTTAAAAGAACCACTTCTGACACTGCGTGGTGAGAAGATGACGACACACAATGACGACATTCCTGCGCTGAGATGGAAACAGAAAGCACGCAGGAAATCGACACGACTTGTTTAAAAACGATCCTATTCATCGGTGTCGTTTAATTTCGATCTTTTAAGCTGAAATGTCAGAAAAAGAAAAGCCGGATTCAGCGGGCGAAGCGCAAGTATTACTGCCCAAGTTCCGCGGCGCGCTGGTCGGCGCTGTGTTAGGAGATTGTATAGGCGGCGAGTTTGAAGGCACTTCGGATGTCTCATTGGAAGCAGTTCTTCAGCATCTCAGCAAACTGGAAGATGAAACATGGGGCGATGGTAAATGTATTACTGCAGGAAAACAGACCACAAATTTACACGAGACTTTATGTTTAATATGTTTAATGTCTGAGATCACGCGTGGCATTATAGCATCATAAGAGCATGTCGTAAGGTTTGCGCCTGATGGTTCATGTCAAAAGGGATTTATAATGTACTGCTATGCTTTTCCTCACAGAAGCTCTTAAATACACTGACGACACAGCCATGACGCGATGTGTTGCAGATTCGCTCCTCACCAGGGCAGAATTTGATGCACAAGACATGGCTCGGAGGTTCGAGTATTTTCGCGTTAGGTTGTCCAGTTGTTACCAGCAGGAATTTGCGGTTGTCTCAGATCCATTTACTTTGTTTGACTGAACTAATCTCAGATTCGCCAAGGAGTATAACCATGCACCGGGACGCGGTTACGGCGCACACGTGCAGGTTGTGTTGCGGAAGCTCGCATCGCCCCGTCTGGGGGACGTGTACGAGCCAGCGCGCTCTCAGTTTCGTGGCAGTGGTTCTTTTGGGAACGGGGGTGCGAAGAGAGCTGCGCCTTTTGCCCTGGCCTTCAGGCGTCCATCTGATGTGCGAAAGGTTAGACATGTGCATAAATGTATGAATTATTCAATTGTTAAAAGTCCAGCGATAACGTTGTGTCCTTCCGTTTCATTTTGCCAGTTTTCACGGCTTGGCGCTATGCTGACACACTCCTGTTCTTTGGGCTACAATGGAGCGATCTTGCATGCCCGTGCTGTCCATCTCTCCCTTCATGGGGGTTTGGCTTTGCCAAGTGAGTTTATAAACAGGCTGATATCAGAAATGAAACAAGTGGAGAAAGAAGAGGAAGCCCAGCGTGAGGCTCCAGTGTAAGTGAGCCGATCAAAAAGCAGGCAAACGATTACAATGTATGTAGAAAGACTCAATACACTGAATACTGATCAACATTGTGTCTTTTTATTCCACAGACAACATTCAGCAGAGTTACCGTACTGCACTCGGTTGCAGAAAGTGAAAGATCTCCTTGAGAAAAACAGTGTGAGCGTTGAGGAGGTCATATCTGAACTGGGTTAGTGTTTATATGATTGTATCTTTTTCACAGAGGCCTGTATTTTACCTGGTTTTATTTGCTGTTCTTTGGTAGGGAATGACAACTACGCCCTAAAATCTGTGCCCACTGCTATCTTCTGTTTCCTGCGCTGTTTGGAGCCAACGGAGGGTCTACCAGAGCGATTCGGGGGTCTGGAGAGGACCATAGCCTACAGCTTGACTCTCGGTGGGGACACAGACAGTATCGCTAGCATGGCAGGGGCAATTGCCGGAGCACATTATGGCATTGAGTCCATTCCACAGAGTTGGCAGAACAGCTGTGAGGGGGTGAAGGAAGCTGATTTTTTAGCAAAGCGAATGTACAATCTGTACACAGCTACACAAAATCATAAGAGGGACAACGACCTTCAAGAATAATTCAAGTACACGCACAGCAACTATCAGCACACTACAGAAACTGACTGACCAATCAGTGGCACACAGTGTTTTATACACTTGTTAACACAACAACCTGACAAAACATGTTTTTATATAACGTGAATGATTTAAATGTTTATAATTAAAAGACAAAATCCTGCCATACTGGGAAATGATATTGTGTTTTATTAATTCTTTTACACTTTTATATATGTGTTCTAATAGTCCCTGTATGTGTTTTAGATTTTACCTGTTATGGATGTTTGCCTATACATTCCATAGGAGCTAAACTAAAACGTACATCCTAATGTATAGATAGTTTGATTAAAACCTTACCAAGCCTAACCAGAACATTAACTCTAGCCTAAACTTATTGTGTAAATCTGATTGGTTGTTTAAATGTTATTCCAGGACCTGCAATAACCTTGTTTCTGGAAAATGGAAAAAATCAAGATTACATATTAATAATTTGGAGGTACAGCAACATTTTTAAAAGTTCCACTTATTCGGTACCTAATCAAATGTAATTTGTATTAACAGTTTAAGCCAAATAACATTTGGTTCAATACTATTACTCAACAAAGATGAACTTTGGGTTAATTTTTGTATGTGTGAGTTTTAATGCCAGAGGCTACGACTCCAGGAAGAAAATGCAATCTGACAGGTAGTGCAAAAAAGTTGGGGTGGGGGAGTTTAAACGACACAAATCCACCAAACGTTTCATATTTGGTCCACACGCTAGTTTGCTAAGAGATCACTGCTCTCTTATGTTGATAATAGTTCCCACAAAAGAAGCACTTTATCATCATTTATTACCCAATGTCAGATGCTATGAAATGTCCAAAGCTATGAACACAGAACTGAAAACATTACAATTCATCAGAATTTCTCCTTTTGTAATCAAACAGTCACAGATGTCAAAAAATATATTTGGAGGACAAGTAAATTATGACAAATTAATTTCTTTTTAAAAGCGCTGTTCCTTTAAGAATTAAATCTTATATACTGAGATATTCTTCCAAGTTATCTGCCTCTAAATTGTCAAGAAATTAAAGTCTTTGTATCTAATTTATTTTTACCTTCATTTCTTTCGCTTTTCCATGACAGATGAAGTATCTTCCAAGCTTTACAATTCATACAAGCAGGAGTTGGTCCTAAAGTGGCCTATCCTACAGAAATTAGCTTCACACATTTATGCTAATCTCTCTATATCAGCCATAGAACGAGAACAGTAGAAAACTTCTTTAGCTTATGATGAATTAAATAATGTTACTCTTTAAATATCTATTTTAAAAAAATCTATTTTCTATATGGCGAAAATTGTAGATTCTTTATGATACAAAGTCTTAGTTCCAAAAGCTCACTCACAAAAATTTTAATGTCATATTTGAACATGTCCCTTTGTATTAAAAATGCTGAGATGTTTTCAAAAAACACAAGAAACCAGGTATTATATAAAAAAGTAATAAAATAGTGCAACAACTTTTCAAATGACTTGCACTAGACAAACTACTAAGTAACAAACAACAGAACATAGCTGAGGCTGCAGTCAAACAATAAACACCTCGAGTCTTAGATCTCCTCCATGTCTTTACAAATCTAGAGCTATCTGTCACTGTTTGGGGCTACATGTTATAACAATGGCAACTTCTCCCATGTTTCTTTGACTTACAAAACATCTCGACCTTGAAGGGGATTAGACATTATTATTATTATCTTTAACCAAATGATAAATTATACCGTGGGTTATCAATTTAAAGTGTATTGTAAATACAGCCTGGCTTTTAAACAAAGGATATGTTTTATAAACATTTCACTTGACAGCCAAATATGTGGACATTGTATCACAAACGTTGTATTTTTAGACACTTGTTTGTTTTCATTGCTGAATTTTGGCAGCTGTTTTTCCTCCAAAGCCCCAGTGTAGCATTTTGTATGTGATTCAGGATAATCAGATAATGCTACATCTTAACAAATAATCATTGGGAAACCCTCTCAAATTTAGTGTGTCGTATGCAAACAATTCCCACCAAATTCATTTTCCCTATTTAAACATGTTACTGCGTCATAACAGCAAGCAACAGCCACATAGTTAAGGACTCCAAAAACAAATTTTAGTTAAGATATGTCAACATAAGTGCATATCGTCTAAAAGTCAAAATGAACGTTGACATGTTTGTATGAACAGAAAAACACATACATAACAATACTGTTTTTTATACAAATTTACAAAGAATACAATAAAAAGTTCATTGAAAAACACCATTAGACAGAAAGAACATATTTTCGGTGTGAATAATGGACGAGAATGAGAAGTGATTGTGTGTATATCAAGTCTTTCTTTCTGTTTCGATGCCTAGCAGAGCATGAACAGTCTCTAAAGGAACTCCTTCAGGTGCTTCGATGTGCATCATGGTACCATCTGGTCCGTTGACAATGACGATGCCTTTGGCCGCTAACTCTTCTGCGCTCTGCATAACAAGCCCCTCTGCTGTCTGAATAATAACTGGAGATTCCTGAACTACAGACTGGACCTCTTGACTGGCTAAAAGTTCTTCAAGAGCATCGGACTGGACCTCCTGAACCTCTTGCTGGGCGGTTTCTTGGGAATCCTTACATTCAGCGTTTGCACTCAAAGCCTGTTCCAGCTGTTTCATCTGATCCGCGATGTCGACAGTCACGCCACTGTTCAGAACCTTGGAGATCTCTGGATCAGGGTCTTCTGGGGTTTTTATAGTGTTAGAATCAGAAGGCGGGACTTCAGTTTCCATAGGTTCCTCATCCGTCTTTGGTGGAGCAGCATTTTCAGTGCTCTGAGTACCATCCTCAGCAGTTGCATCTACAGGGGTTAAGTTCTCCAGTCTGGTCAACACCACCTGAGGCTTTCGGAGCACAGCAGAGACATCAGCGGTTTCCTCCTTCTGAATGCCATTTTGATTAACTTGATAGCCATTTGTTTCCTCGTTGCAGTTTTCCATTTTGAACCGTTTGGCTGGAGGCAACATTTTGGCATTCTGTGGGTTCCATCAGAAGAAAAAACACAATGATTACATAGAAATGGTGTTTTGATAAACTCACAAAAATACTAAACAAAACAGGCCATTTTAAAGCCTTCTCAGGAGAGACCCAACTGTACATAGATTACCTCAATGTTGCGTAGACTCTTGGTAGCTTGATTTGCTCTGATTTCTGGTTGATTTGTCTTTTGACTCTGTTGCCCTTCAGAAGAATTGAGGAGTTTTAGCGCATTAGGATCCGTTATACCCAGAGATTGTAAAACCTGAAATGACAGGAAATTAACATATATATATATAAGTCTGATCACTTAAGAGGGTCCCAACCAGGCTGTGATGGCTTTCTTACCCCCATGTTGTTGACCTCTATAGCTGGCCGGGTGGCTGGTGAAGTATGCAGATATTCCAAAGCCATCTTCTTTACTTGACTGTGTAATTGCTCAAATTCTCGATACACGCTGGGGAACTCTTGCTTTGATGGATAGCCCTTCTCCACCTTTATTTAGGGGTGGGGACACCATAAGCTATAAACCATAAGCTTATGCTAACCGACATTGTGAATTTCTCACAATTCCCAAAAGTGACAAAAATCATCAATGTGTTTTGACCTTTTATTCCTGAACTGAATGTTGTTATATATGTTTTTATATGTTTTATAGTTGAGGTTTTACACAATTGTAACTCAACAAAACATGGGATTTTAATAGCGGAACTAATTATAAACTTCAAAATGTTACAGTAAAGCTTTTTCATGCCCAAAAACTCCACAACTTACCTTCATTAGCACAAACTCCCATACAGTCATGACTCTGGCTAGACGAGGAAGAACAATCTCCATGAGATCTTCATCATCAAACTGTTTAATAAACTGGAGAGAGGAATGATATTCAGTTACTGTTATATAATTTTACTAATATGTACTATAAGTACTTTAGAGCTTTTATATCATGAGAACTTTATGGCCACATAATATATACAATAATATTGTAAAAGCAAATACATTTTATTTACTAAAATAAATGGACCATATACAGTAAAATTGGGTAACTGCACTTAATTCAAAGACATCTAGTGAAAAACAACATGCATTAACTGGAATGCATATAACTGATGAGTTAGCGCAAACATTAACAAAGCTGAACCGACTCTGGCTCTTACCTCTTTCAGACGATTTCTCTGTCTCTGTGCTTGCTGCTCCAAGCTCATTCCTGCCGGGTATTTGGGCGGCCGTCCCGGACGGCCTCTTTTAGGTGGTCTTCCAGGCCTTCTAGGGCGGCCGGGTCGCCCTGGTCCCCGGGGCCGCCCGGGTCTTCTGACTTCCACCCTCGCAGTTTCTTGAACCTGTATGATGGGTGAGGGTTCCTTGAAGAAATATTTGTACAATTTTTGTAAGAAACAACAACAACAAGATATATTTTAAGAGAAACATGTTATATAAACATTGGGTTGCAAACTTACTTTTGGAATACCGGGTGCTTTTTCGTGACTGACAGAGGTTTCAGTTCCTGAAGGTTGTTCCGCTCCAATTTCAGAGTCGTCTTCTGCTTGAGGGGGTGTTGGGTTCTTGTCATGCGTGGGATTTAGCTTATAGTGTCGGCTCAGACCAGCAATGCCAATGTAGGCTTTCTCACAGGTGTCACATTTAAAGGCTTTGTCACGGAGGTTCAGGGTCACATCTGAAGTTCTGCTGTGTTCTTCTCCATCCTCTTCCTCCACACTTATCTCAGAGTAATCATCCGAGTCCGACTGGTGGCTTTCTGCCAAGTCCTCATTCTTAATAAACTTGTAGTCCTTCACCTTGTGCTTGGGTGGTCTGGAAACCCGACCAGATCGGGTCTGGATTTTCAGAGGCTTCTTCTGTCGGTTCTTACTTGTTGGTGTTTCCTTTTGACTAGCTGGAGATGAAGTCTTTGCATCCAAGGTTATGACTTTGGTAGGTGTTATCTTGGGAGTAGGAGATAAAATTTTTGCAGATGGAGCTAGGATCTTTGTGGGTGGAGATGAGACAGTAGCAAATTTGGCTGATGGGCTCTTTACCACAACAGGTGGAGGAACCTGCACCTTCTGACTAATGGGGACAGAAATGGTGCTGACCACAGGAGCAGATGATTTCTGAAGGAGAAGCTGAATAGGAGGATCGCTTGGGTTTTGTAAGAAATATTGCTGCTGTCCAGGCACAGGGGTGATGTGGATAATCTGTGGGCTACTCAATGTCCCGACAGTTGAAACTTTCACAAGTGGCTGACTGGCGGAGAGGTTCTGGGGCTGTAAAATGGTTATTGGGGTCGTCTGCCGCTGCTTGTTGTCTTGCTTCGGTGGCGTCTGCACTTGAATTTGGATCTGCTCAGCTGCCTGATGAATTTAAAGCGTAAACAACAGCATTAACAGTGGTAATAAGTGGCCAATCCTGGCTTTAGTTCATGCATAAATACATCTGACTGCATGCAGAATACTTAATGCAAGTAAATGTGACAATAATTATTACAATTATTGTATAAAATAAAAATAAAACAGGAAGGCAATATACACAAAGATGGTAAAAGAAAATGGGAAAGTTATGTGCAGATATGCTTAGTAAGTTCTGCATATGCAAACGTGTATTCAACAGTAAATCTATAAACCATATTTACATAATCATGCATTAATCACAATTAAGTGTGCAAGCAAAACAAACAAACCAATTACAACCAAACAAAACAATTACAGCATAACCAAGGTCGTCTCACCTTCTGGCTGCTCGCCTGCGCTCCGGTCTGCGCCTGCTGCAGCGCGACCTGCTTGGCGGCGCTCTGCAGCTGCTGCGACGCGTTCTGCACGATACCCACCGGCGCAGCCGGCGCTAACTGCAGATTACTCGCCTCCAGCGTAATGTACGATGCCGGCTGCGCCGTGACCGCTCTCTGCAGTATCTTCGGGGTCGTGGTTTGAGCAGCGGGGGGCTCGGGCTGGGCGATCATCTGCGCTTTTGTCACTATAACCTGCTGCACGTCCACGATAGGAGCCGTGGACACTTTTTCGCTCCCCGCCACCTGGACTAGCTGTTGTTTCGTCAATTGCTCGATTAACTGTTGCTGCTCCTCGGCGGTCAACCCAGAGCTTTCCACGAAACTGCCGTCCGGCTGCACGTAAATGATGGTGGTCGTCGGCGCGAGAGCGTTTAAAACTTCCCCGCTCACGGTGGCGCATTCAGCGGTCACAGCAGCTTCTGCGGCGCTCTGAACGTAAGACGCTATGATACTCGGATCGGTTATAACCTCACTGCTCACGATCTGCCCGATGACCTCTTGAGTACCGTCCACAACTTTGACATCCACTCCCGACTCGCTGTGCATTAGCTCGACTAGGCCTCGATCAACGCCCCCTTCTGCAGTCGCGCTCGCGGTGCATGACTTAAACCCCTCGCGATTATTATTATTATTATCATCGCCCACCGTTACAGTTTGTGCAGACAGAGATACGCCGCCGTCCGGACTTTGCGTTTGCGCTGCAGCAGAGGTGGTCGCTAAATTATTATCGTCTTCATTGTCCGCCATTTTGGTCGCAGAAGCAAAACTTGCGAGCTACGGGAAAATCCGAATAAGAGAACAAGAAAACGGCGATTATTTAAAGACGATTAATATTTGCACTGTGACTAGTGTGCGTGATGTTCAAAACATTTCAGATATGAAGAAAGGTTGTTTTTGAGAGACGATTGCGAAGGTAACGGTTGTCAGTCGATCGGTTTTTTCCCGTCCATGCCACTGATGACGACAGCACGGAGGATGGGTGACAACAAATGACGTAATTTCCGCCTTGGAAAATAAAAATTGGCGCGCCGTTATTTCTATTAGGTTCTTTTTTATTATATACATTTTTATAAAACTTCATTAATAAAGCAATAGAGCCCAATAAAGGCTTCATAAGGCTTATATAAACGGTTACCAAAATGTAATAATATTGCTAAAATACTATTTTATAGCAATGAATAACAATAGTCAAAAATAGCAAAAGTGGGGCATCAATACTGATAAAAATGATGTCAGATGTGTATCTCTGTACCTTTAATACCCAAAAATACAGATTTATTTAGGAGAAAAACAACGTTATGGAACCACGAATTAATGCGTTAAAGAAATTAAACGTTTATTACATTTTATATTAAACTGTTTATTAAATATTCATAAATGTTTTGTTGTTTTTTAAACAGCTTAAATGTGTGAATGAATTCATGCCTGTCCTACAGAACACGTCGGCAGGTGGCAGCAGGGAACGGCTTTGACTTAATAATGTGGTTTCCTGTTGTCTGTCCCTATAGGGAATCTAATGCATCTTAATACTTTTTGCAATTTGCAATTTACCAAGTCAAAGTAATGTAACACAGTGGCACATATTACTGTGGATTTTATTGGCAAAGGCAATGGTTTATGATGGTTACATATCCTGAAAAACAAATGTTTATGGATTAAACCTTTTACATTTATCATAGCATAAAAATGCATGACTTTGACCAACAAAATGTAACATGCATTTATTGTATTAAACACTGCCACAATAATACACACAGTCAAAGTTTATAAATAAATGTACAGGTCATAGCTTGTTGCTTTGTCAAAATCTTTGTGTTGAGTTTATAAAACTCTCAAAATGATTACAGTATTAATTTGCTCGATGGAAACAGACTATCATTTTGGAATTAATTGAAATAATATTAATATAAAAACAAGATTATAGTTCCCCTAATGATTAAGCCTACAAACATACATTTATTGACTTTATCAACTGAACCATCATGACATTTGTGCAGTTAGTACAAATACAACTCTGTTAATCTTTGATCACAGAAAAAATTGTTTTCTTCTGTCATGCTTGTAATGGCCACCATTAGTGACACTGTGGGATTATCCTGGATCGCTTTACAGTAATACTGGATTTCAGTGATGGAAGCCTGAAAACTTTAAACTCAATATTAGGAAACTGGAAATTATTACAAAAAAATCCCTATAGATCCTCTTCATAGATTACAATGCTTGTGTAAATGTTACAACTAGCTTGAATAACATGATTTTTGGTTGAAAGAACAAAAATAAAAGATTTGGTTGGTATTTTCTAAATTCGCATACATTTAAAAAAACAGTTTAATATACAATGTCTCAGAAACTGTAAAAGGCTAATATGTCTGGTGACAGAGTGACAATGTATTTTGTTTCTATGTAAGCCTAGACTTATTACTCCAGATGTCAACTAATTTATTACACAGACACCAAGTAAATTAAATTAGGAGTGAATTAACAGTGTGAATAAATAATGTGTTGACAGGCCTCAATAATAAGGGCATGGATAGGATGAACAAAACGAGAGATTGCTGCATCCTTTTGAAATACAAAAGATGCTTCTATCTGCTCACATCTAACTGATCTCACAATCTGTGGATTAGTGCATGAATGAAACCAATGCATTTGTATTAATTAGGTTTAAACCTGTATTTTTCAATAGCTGTATGTGATTCAAATGAATAGTTGTAAGATAATTACACGCTCTTCACTGTCCTGTTATGTGAGGATTTTTAATATTATAAATATGCTAATATTGGGGAGAACAGTGATTGTAAACTAGTGCTGCAATAACAGAAAATAAAAAATAGCCTAAAATAAAAATGTATCATATTTAAATTCTCTGATGGATGGATGGATGGATAGAGATCTGGCCTCAGTAATAGAGCGATCTCAATTAGGAGACCTTATCTAGGGCTGCTGTCATGTCTCCCTTGTGTCTGTTATGTATTGGCCCTGCTGTTTAATCTGCCCTGATTGAGGCCTGTCAGATTACACCCATTGACACAGAACTGTTTAGGCTGTACAAAAGGTCATTATTTCAGGCTTGCTTAAGCGAAGCATTTAACGCAACAAAGAGATGTTAGCACTGATTTTGATTTTTAAGCACCGTTTAACACATCTCATTTTAGCATCTGTCACCATTTTACTTGAAACAGTGAAACTGATGCGGATTCAAATTCATTAAACAATCTGATATTTCTGTACAAAATCTGAGGCAATGCATTTTATGTAATTTTGTTCATTCATTTAATAATGATTTAAAATAGACGTGATGTGAATTGGTTTAGCATTTGTCCTTTTTTAATAATTTGTATTGCATTTTACATGTTACGAAAAAACACATTATAAGACTACAGTACATTAATGCTTAGTTCAAACAATACTGTAGCAAGCTATCTTAATTTACAGTATATACAGCAAAACACGCTATTACAACTTGTAACCACTAAGAGTTTTGAGAGAGGGACACTGTACAAGATAAACAAAGAAAAGCACTGAATGCTATCATTTCAAAGCTTATTGGTGGTTCACGATCAATTATTCTTTAACAATTCCTCAAAATGTACTGAAATTAGATTGAATATAGTTTTAACATAAACACCCAAACATTGTTCTTATTCAGTTGAGCTATTTTGAGACTGCCACAGTTTCACCACAGTTTCAAAGTATTCATTCAATGGCTGGAATGTTTTGTGTATATAAAAAAGCTAAATATTACTGCCATGATATTGATTCTGTTATCAATATCAAACTTTCATGTTTTAATCATTGCTAAAGTGTAGAGAAAGTTTTGTCACAGGAACAGTGCTTACAGTAAATATTAGAGAGAGAAAAAATAATCAAAATATATTTATGCCAAGACTAAGTTTAATGGCATTACAGAGGTATGAATAAGGAATTAATGTGCACCATCTAAGAACTCTTTTCCTCTTCTTTCGCATCTAACTGTTCATTGGACTTCTCCTCGGTTACTGATATCTCCATTTTGTGCTCCAGTCTGTCAGAGGGAACCGTTCCCAGCACTTTGGCGCTGTGTTCCTGTGCTTTTGCCCTAAGAACAGCAATGCTGTTCTCCCTCAGTTCCTCTTTGGACATTGGTGACTCTGTCCTTGTTTCCTCAGCCTCGCCCTCATCTGTCTTGGGATTGGTCGGTTTCTGAGTGACATCTGACGTCTCGTTTGATTGGACAGCAGCAGTCTCCATGGACTTCTTGTGCATCCCTGCAAAGAATGGTGGGTATTGGTGTTTAGAAAAGCAGCTGGTGGTAGGAAAACCATCTTGAACTGGAAATAGCAAGAGACAGATTTTAGATTTAGTGACAGAATATGACTAATTCTGAACTAGGAGAGTAACAAATATGTTTTATGTAGATTATTATTATTATACAGTTAATTATTTTCATTTAAGAACTTACTAATTTAACAAACACATAAATTACTCTCAAAATGTCACTTGGTGACAGAAAAACGGCTGTAATCTTTCCTTTTAATATAAAATAGCCAAATATCGTTCTGAAAAGTGCCCAAATGCCGTCATGTTTTCAT
>JBAJNP010008050.1:1840-21109 GCA_036877545.1 Yasuhikotakia modesta | reverse complement strand
CCTTGATACAGCACTCTGGGAACAGCCTATTCGTTCAGAAATTTCTTTCTGTGTCTTACACTCTTGCTTGAGGGTGTCAATGATGGCCTTCTGGACAGCAGTCTGGTCGGCAGTCTTACCCATGATTGCGGTTTTGAGCAATGAACCAGGCTGGGAGTTTTTAAAAGCCTTAGGAATCTTTTGCATGTGTTGAGAGTTAATTAGTTGATTCAGATGATTAGGTTAAAAGCTCGTTTAGAGAACCTTTTCATGATATGCTTTTTTGAGATAGGAATTTTGGGTTTTCTTGAGCTGTATGCCAAAATCATCAATATTAAAACAATAAAAGGCTTGAACTACTTCAGTTGTGTGTAATGAATCTAAAATATATGAAAGTCTAATGTTTATCAGTACATTACAAAAAATAATGAACTTTATCACAACATGCTAATTTTCTGAAAAGGACCTGTATATATAAATATCCGTATTCGAATTAAATGCACTATATAATAAACTATCCGGTTTTTAAGTGCCGTGTGTAGCACATTTTTACTGTCTATGATTAGAGCGTTTGGTTTCATTTCATTGTGTGCCATCTCATCCAGTAGCAGCTGCTCTAAACGTGTCGTAGAAAGGCCAAAATCAAGTGAATAAGCCCACAGTTCACCCCGTTTTAAAAATGAAACCTAACGCACAGAACAGCCCGAGCGGACAATTATTTTACAGCATAGAGATGTTCATGTTTTTGTCTCCTTTTGTCACGTTTTTAAATCGAATGTTGACATGTAAATACCTAGGCGTGTGCTTTGTGAAGCACGTTAAGAGATCTACAATTCATGCCGTTTTATTGTTGTGCTTGTTAGGCAACACGCAGATTAACAGACTGTCAGATATTTGTTTAATAAATGTGTGATTAAATCTCAGTTATGGTGTTTTTTGGGGACGTATCCGTTCAATCAGATTTTCCTCTAAAGTAACAGCCCTAACGCACATTAGCTGTTTTTTTCATCAGAGTACATTGCGTGTATGTTGTGTAAAAGAGCCGTGCTCAGTCTGCAGACTCTAAATGATGCGAGCAAAGTTTGTTGTGTGCACCTTTTTACCCTGTCTGCTGCAGATGCGTCATGTTTAACTGATTCTCCGTCTCCCTAAACTTTTCATAATTCTCTTATTCACTACGATTGATAGTTTGAAGATGGTGAAAGAGATTTGTCATCGAGCTGCTTTTGACTGTAACTGATTTTCGGCACAGTTTGCAGATCAGCGTCTTTTTGCTAACATCCGACCTTTCAAAACAAAACCACCCCCATGCTAGGAACTAATAGCGTGTCATAAACGAACACATTCATAGCCAAATGAATCCTAATTTTTTACATATTTTATGCTGAATATTAAGTGTCATTTTTTTACATTGTTTAAAATAAGTGTCGTTTATGTCTGCTGTAGGGCTGCTCAATTGTGGGGAAAATGTTTTGGTCAATATCGAAATCACGATTATTTACCATGATTACTCATTGACATTGGGAGTATTTCATTAATTGCTTAAAAAACAGCGAATGTGAAATTTTCCTAAATCCTTTCCATTCATTTAAACCGTTCCCGCAAGTTTAACTTTTATAATGCAAGAAATTCCTGCACAAATGTATTTGCTTAATTTCAGATCAAATTATGAAATACATCAACAGGCGCGAAAAAAGAAATTACTGGTTCAAATAGGCTCTTTTTTTTAAAAGTGTAATTCCACAAACAGCAGCAGCGGCTTCTCTGACTGTCACTGTGCTCTCTGTTTTCTGCATCGCACTGATCTTATTTTCACAAGGCTCATAATGATTTTTTTTTTACCCCAACCCCCAAAAAAGCAGATAAAACACCAATAACGCAGTCGCAGGAAAAAACTCCCAATATCCATGCAAAGTGCGTCTACGCGCCACATTAAAATAATAAGATAAACACAGTGCCAATCTGCCTTATATGCTCACTACGCAAGGTGCGTAGGGCTCCGCAAATGATGAAAGGCCCTGCCCGACCTCCCTGTCAGCACACCGGTCAATGTTAACACCTTACCGCGTACATAAGTTTAATGACAATATGAAGCAGAATTATCCATCCGGACATGAGAAATGAAAAAAAAAACACAATGAGAGTGAAATAAGAGAGCAGCAGTCACGTAAACTTGTTTTCTTGCCTCTAAGTTGTCAGCTGCTGCAGCAACAGCAAAGTTAAGTTGATGTGATTGTCAGTCTCGCTAGCCTAGCTGGGCATGATTGTATGTTGGTCTGAAACATACAATCATGTTTCAAAAAACAAATGTGAGAGTAAAAAAGTACATTTATGAAACACAATAAATGCAACTGTGTTTCTAAACTGGCATTCGGATAACCAGGTGACCGCGTCTTGCATTAATGTGTGTGCACAAAACATAATGCTCTCTTTCTTCCTGATATTCATCATTTCTGGCAGAAGTGACAAAATAGCAGAATTTAATATGGTAAAATTATTTTAAGAATAATCGATTTTTGACTATCACTGTGTTTGTGATTCTTTGGAGCCAAAATCGAAATACGATATATTGCACAGCCATAATCTGCTGCATGCTTGGTTGGAGATTTATGGAGGTTTATCGGTTTAATAACCTTTCTCCTTTAGGCAACACAACAATGACTGAGTTTCTTTGACTGTGATTCTGTGGCCATTTCAGATTAGATGGTTGTAACATATAACTGTTCAACCTATTTTTATACACTGTATTCCAGTGCTTATCTAATTATCCAAAGGCTTTGTGAATCAGAACACACACTGATCCTGAAAATTTCAGTTCAACAAGATTTAAAGGCATGGTGCAACAGTATGACAGCAAAATCAAAACATTCTTTCTGGGACTCATTATCTGCAGTGGAGGTGTGATCTACAGATAACAACAGAACTGTTAGCAGTAACTTGCCCTGCTTGGCACTTTTTGGAAGACACCAAATAATGTGTGATAAATCACCACAGGAACGTGAATAAGTTAATATATAAATATTTATATATTATCTTATTCGCATCCAAAAAAAAAACGGATAGTTTATAAAATCAACTATCCGGTTTTTAAGTGCCGTGTGTAGCGCATTTTTACAGTCTATGATTAGACCGTTTGGTTTCATTTCATTGTTTGCCATCTCATCCAGTAGCAGCTGCTCTAAACGTGTCGTAGAAAGGCCAAAATCAAGCAAATAAGCCAACAGTTTACCTCGTTTTAAAAGCGAAACCTAACGCACAGAACAGCCTGAGCGGACAATTATTTGGGGTTTTACAGCATAGATGGCAAAGGGTTAAAGATTTGTCATGTTTTTGTGTCCTTTTGTCACGTTTTTAAATCCGTTAGAATCAGATTTTCCTCTAAAGTAACAGCCCTAACACGCATTAGCTTTTTCATCAGAGTACATTGCTTGTATGTTGCGTAAAATAGCCTCGCTCAGACTGCGGACTCTAAATGATGCGGGCAAAGTATGTTGCGTGCACGTTTTTTTTTTATGTCTGATCTCTCACAGTTTCTTTGCTCATTTAATCTTCAGTCAAACACGGTGATCTGTCCCTCTAACACATGCTCTAAATGCGTGCATAGTAGTGTACTACAGCACGCAGTGAACGCGCATCACTTAATGCAGCGTTTTGATTGGCTTCTGAAAATGAGTCACATACTCGATATTTTGATTTCGCATATCGTTAAACCGACAATCACTATATTATCGCACACGGTATATATCGCATACCCCTATTTGTCTCTTTATCTAATATGAGATTAAGTAGTGTGACAGTTTCTAAGTCATCAGATGTGTCCTATTGCATTAATGTAGTATAATCGCATATAATTTGATAATTAAAAAGCTGCTTTGGTGGACTAAGTCTTGTTTTTGTTGAGAACACATAATCCTAAATAAGGGAGCTAACTTAATGGAAGCTGTACATTTGCCTCCTATTAATCTTTTAATCGTAAGATATTTTTTTGACTCCACAACAAACTGCACAATTTTTTCTTTACTGTTCTAGCATTATGAAGGGCACTGTATATTACTAACCGTAAAAAAAATTAAGTTTTCTTTAAAAAACTGTTTCTTTTCTTTTTGTTGGCTCATTTTATTTTTACCTCACTCAGGTAGACAGGAGCTATACTATATGTTGGGATGGGTATCGTTAAGGTTTTAACTGTATTAGTACTTTTATCAATACCACTTATCGAACCGATACTCTTATCGGTACTTTTTGATGTGTTTTTTCTTGGGAAAAAAAGGAACAAATTGAGAACAAAATAACACTTTTTTTTAAAATTATATGTAAAATATGTTTCTATGGCAGGGGTGCCCACACTTTTTAGGCTTGTGAGAATCTCAAATGCTTAAATATAAATAAACAAATGGCATGATTGATTTAATACATTGGAGTGTGCATTTGCTCAGCATACATGCAGTCCATCTGCACGTGGAGATTGTTTACATCAGATTGCACATAAAAGGCACGGATGCAACATACATGCAATACACTTTGTTGAAAAAGCAGCGCATTCAAAAAAAGTCTACATTTGTATATATAATTATTCACGGTATTTTAAAGTGTCAGTGCTAACAATAACGTACATGTGATTTATCGCATTACCCAATGCCGTCACATGCCTAGAGAGAAGGGTGACGGGCTGACTTCTACTTTGTTTATGCCACGCAATCTACCCACACTACCTTTGCAATTGACATATTGCGCACTTAAGCATCGTCTACATCCACTTGAGTGAAATGTAACCATACTTTAGACCATTTGGTTTTGTCCGCCATCACTCTATTAAACGCGACCTTGCGTGTTGTGCTGTCTGTAATCCAGGACAGACATGCACGAGATTGTGAATAAGGAGAATGCAGGTAAATGTCTTTAATATTATATTAGAAAAGGGTTGAACAGTTAAAATTTGCACGATGAACATAAACATTTATTTAGCATTAATAAATAGATAACATATTTTCTTAAATTCTCCAGTACCGAAAACAGAACCGATAGCATCAGACCTTATCATTACTACGGTCTTCGATAATTTAGCACAGGGGCTAGTTTAATACTCATTTCCTCCTTTGGGGCGGCACTTTTGGGCAGGTGTGAATACAGCAATCACACGCTGGTGCACACCAAACCACTGAACCAAGCCCCAGCTGAAGAGATTGGTACCCTGGTACAGTTCGTTTAAGGTGTGAATATAATCCAACCTCGATCTGTCACAATTGCAAATAGCACTGTGCATTTAGATGTTAAAAGGGTCCCGTAATTGGAGTTGCCTTAGGGGGAAAGCACTGTTTTTGTTTCACTTGCGCTGTATTTATACCTAGGCCATCATATTGCGTTTGTTTTAACTTGGTATAAAGTTCCGACTCAATCCTGTCAGACTGTCTGAGCACTGTACCAGAGCATGCACTTAAATGCTATGTCACTGTTCAGGCTTCAGTATTGCCGTTTATGTATATGATAAGATTGACCGGATTTGTGTCCAGGTTTGAGGTGCATTGGCATCGAGCTGCAATGGCAGTGCTTAAATTTGATTGCTCTTGAGTGTGAGGTGGTGATAGGAAATGAGCAGCACTACTCTTGCTGGCACTCTACTGATGTGAGAGACATAATGTGGTTCACACTGTGGAAACTTTAATGTTCACATGGGTGGAAAATGCTTTGACAGATTTTTCAATGAAGGTTTATAAAATATAATTACCATGTCAAAACTGAAAGGATTTCTGTGCAAAATTGAATGGCACAATCTGTCAGCAAATGAGCATGGGAAATGTAATTATTCATCTGCCTTCTGTCAGCCTAGATTTTAGGATGTCATGCAATTAAAAAGTGGCATGCTTGTTTAAGTACATTTTTTGTGACACTTGGATAACCCAAGTTTATAGACATGTCATTGGATTTCAAGTTAATTTAGAACAGTAAAATTCAAGTGATTTGATGCTAGGGCTGGGCGATATGACCAAAAAAATGATCACGATATAATAGTTTATATTGATCGGTATCGATAATTGTTGACATTTTTAACTTTTTTTTAAAAAAAAAGACAAGTAGAAAAGTTCACATTTAACCAGTTATTTTATTTATCCACATTATTAAGGCAAATTATATTAGTTTTAGCAGTCAAAAATCTGTAAGCAAAAGTTTCTTCTTTGTCTTAAAATAGTAAGTGTTAAAGAAACACAATATGCGCATGTATTAAGTAACATGGTTCTCACTAAATTCGCCCGCTGTCAGTGGTGATGCAGACTTGGTTGCTTTCATTCAGACCCATGAGACAAGGGCATCAGTCAGGTTTTGCGCAATAAATTACCCTGTGTGGTCTTCAGGAAAATATGCTGTTTCCAAGCATTTACTCTTCAGATTCCAATGGCCGTCTATGAAATGCGCACTTAAGCTAATATACGGATCACATGTGCGACTCATCCACATGTCTGCGGTTTTCACAAAGCTTACACACAACATTGTTCTGATGTTGGTCGGAGGAAAAGGAACCAAAAACTGCCACACTGGTGAGCTGACATGTCTTTTTAATTGACAATCTCCTCACCGCCGGCGCGCGTTCTAATGTCACCTGCGATGACGCAACCGAATGCGAGAGCGACGCAACCTGTCTGTTTAGATCTGATTGGCTGTTTGCGTGTCATTGGCAGCACACGCTCATTCTTTAAAACATCTGATGGGCTGTTTATGATCCACGAACTGCAAGGGCGAAATTTAATGAAAATATTGAGCGTTATACCGAAGATTTTTATATCGTTACCGACAATTCGTATACCATCAATAAATATTGATACCGTTTTATCGCCCAGCCCTATTTAATGCATTTATTCATTACATCAGTTGGCCAGGAGTGTTGTGACTGATTGAAGTTGTTCTTTAATTGTTTCATATCCTCAAGTAGTTCTCGCAAGCTTGGTTTTTCATTATTTTTTATGTGGGTGAGCTCAAACGAAATGGATATGTAAAAAATTTAAAGTTATAAAAAATAAAACTTTTTAAATACAATTTTTTTAAATAAATTTTAATTAATTAAAAATATGTATTCTGTGACTAATACAGTAATTAGCCTATGTAACACACTTTACCTAGAGTTTGGACATTTTTATTTTCTTAGATATCTTCAAGATTTTACATTATCCATTGTCAATTTCATTATGACTGTTACATGGTGTCCTAATCAGAACTTTAATCAAATGAGATCTGGGCAGAACTGTCAACCATGAACATTTGCAGAAACTGATGGAAATTCATAATGGTCAGTTATTCCCCTTGATATTGTAATTATATTTGTAATTATATTAATATTGTGATTGTCAATTAGAACAGAGCAATAAGTAGAAGTAGCTCAACTGGTAGCATTAATTGCATTAGAAGCACAAAGGTTGTGGGTTCGATCCCAGATGGATTATCTGGGATCTGATTATGCTTAGAATTCAGTAAGTCGCTTTGCATCTTCCAAATAATTAAATGTAAGTAATAATTTGAAAAGTGTTTTTTTATTAACGTTAACTCCATTTGCAATTGAACATATGATACATTGAAGTAAACTGTTGTTCCTTTGCATTTGCCCTAAATGGATGCTGTTGCTTGCTTAAAATCTAGTGTGGAAGCACAATGAATGCAATTATATTAATGTTGAAGTAAAACCAATTATTGAAGTGAACTTTACATGACTTGTTTACAGTATGCAATGTACATTTCACAGTATGTATTAATTTTTGAGCAATACAATTGTACCATGATCATTCACGTTAGTTTGTAGTGTATTTACTAAGGTGGACAGAAATTTTCAGGTCTCTCCAGAGAGAGACAGGGCTTTAACAGGGTTTAAGTCAGAGCCCTGGCTGGGCTACACTAGGACATTCACAGCTGTCCCTAAGCCACTTCAACCTTGGTCGGTGTCTACTGCTAAAAACACTGCTACAGCATGATGCCGCCATCACGCTCATTGTTGGGATAGGTTTTCCGAACGTTTAGAATTGAGGCCAATCAGTTCAGATTCACACCAGAAAATCTGCTTCCTCACAGTCTAAAAGTCCTTCAGGTGCTAGCTATACATCCGAGATCAGTGGAGGACCTAACTGGTGGTTATGGTTTGTAAATTTGTCCTATCTCCACACAGAATCCCTGGAGCTCTGTTAGAATGTACATCTGGTTTTTGGTCAGCTCTTTCTATGACTTTTCTACTCCGATTGCTCAGTTTGACTGGGAGATCAGCTCTTGAAAGGTTGTGCCAAACTTCTTACAGTTAAAATTTATGGAGATCTGTGCCTTATAGCAAGCCTGCCTCTGTGCTCTGCAGACAGTTCTGTTGACTTTATGGCTTGGCTCTGATTTGCAATGTCATCTGTGAGGCCTTTTATAGCGAGGTGTGTGTCTTTCCAAATCATGTCCAGTCAATGTAATTTACCATAGGTGGACTTCAATCAAGGTAGCAATGATCTCGGCAATAATCAAGAGTAATGGAAGGCACCTGGGCTGAATTTTGTGTTGTTACATAGGGTTTGAATATTTGAATAGATTTTTGTTTTTCCTTTTTTACAAATTGACAGACATTTCTGAATTTTTTTGTTATCTGCTTTCGTTTTGTTTGTATGTTTGTGGGTACTGAGTGTAGAGGAATGAGTAAACATTTAGTAACTTAAGTAGTAACATAATAACAGTGTCAGGCTGCAACAAAACAAAAATTTAAAAGAAGTTTCAATTTGTCTATTTGTCTATATGGTGCGTTCTGTGCACCACTCTCTCGTCTCAAACAGCATGTGGTGTCAGATATTACACCTTTAGAGGCCACTCTGGCATCATATGATGACAGCTAACCTCTCTCATCCACTCCAGCAATGGACGCAACTCAGAACAACGATCAACATGACTTTATGCAGTTTGTTCCACCAATTGGCTATGGGTTGTAATTTATTAGAAAGCTGCTGAATCAATCAATCTCTGAAGTGGACAGCTGTAATCAATTACAGCTTTTACGATAATGTAATTGTTGTAATTGTTTCAAATAGTAACATTGAATAATGTTTTAATTAATTACACAGCCCAAGGTTAGGACACAGTGTTATGGTGCAGTCTAAATCCCTGTCCAACACATTTCATTCTGCTAATTTAAAAAATGTTTACGTTAGCAGTACTTACATTATTTTATGATCAGAGGTTGCAGCCATTCACAGTAACAGAGTCAACCGTACATAATTATTTTTCACTGAAGTAGCTAAATACGGTTTAGTTACTTTTTCAGAACCTCTTCCACTGATTATGCAGTAACTGAAGAAAATCTTAGATCTAATTGAAGGCCCTTGGCTCAAGGTTCTGTTCAAGAGACTGTGTTGCTTTTTATTGTAAAATAAATCTGACCCTGGTGTCAGTGGCATTTTACTTGATAAACTTGAATACATACAGGGGAAAGTCCTTTTTAATTTTACTTCCCTATCTTTGATCTTTCAACTACCATTGATCTTTTTTGGAATAGCTTTGGATGCTTCCTAGCAGCATATTTATTTTGTTTATTTTTGTTTCCTCTTGCAGTTGTAGAATTTTTCCTGTCTTGCTTTTCACCATCATTTGTGGTTATGAGACCACATTTAACCTATAACTGGACTTAGCAGCCACTTTTGTGTAGATGTTTGTACATAATTAATGGCAAAGCTGTAATTACAGAGCTTCATACAGTGACTCAGTCTGTTTGCATTCATTATAGTGTTTTTGGCTTTTGGCCTGTTCTCAAACCATTCCTGGCCTCCATGTTCATTTCTTCTTAAATGAACTTGCAAGACAGGAAAAGTAAATAATACAAATGTTCCAGTGTTCAATATCTTTTTCTGAATTTCAGTGTTGACCTGAAAGGTGAATACGTTTTAGCATGATGCTAACATGTTTTAACGTGATGCTATTGGTGCAAATATAATTTAATAAAAATTAAATATAATTATAATTGGTAGAGCATTGTGTTAGCAGTGCAAACGTTGTGGGTTTGATCCCAGGGAATGCAAGTACTGTTAGAAATGCATAACTTAAATTCACTGAAAGTCACTTTGGATAAGAGCATCTGCCAAATGAATAAATGTAATGTGCTTTGAATGGTTACTAGGGCATGGCTGGACAGTTTCCATGGTATTAATTGTATTAAATAAACTATTTGCCAGTTTGAGTCAAGAGACCACCTACTCCTCTCTGTAATGTTCTGATGCCTCGCACCTTTTTAAGTGGAAGTCTATGGGGTGGTTGCCAGGGTACCATACCTGGTTGTAGGGCTGGGCGATAACGGTATCAATATTTATCGACGGTATGCAATTGTCGGTAACAATATAAAAATTCTTCGGTATAGCCTCAATATTGTCATTAAATTCCGCACGTGCAGTTCGTGGATCATAAACAGCCAATAAGATGTTTTAAAGATGAGCGCGTGCTGCTGATGACACGCAAACAGCCAATCAGATCTAAACAGGCAGGTTGCGTCGCTCTCGCGTTCGGTTGCCTCATCACAGGTGACATTAGGCCGCGCGCATGATGAGCGCCGGCGGTGAGGAGATAAAATAAATAAAAACAATAAAAACGCATGTCAGCTCGCAGTGTCGCTTTTTTGGTTTCTTTTCCTCCGACCAACATCAGAACAATGTTGCGTGTAAGCTTGTAAAAACCGCTGACATGTGGACGACTCGCACATGTGATTCGTATATTAGCTTAAGTGCGCATTTCATAGACAGCGATTGAAATCTGAAGAGTAAATGCTTGGAAACGGCATATTTTACCGAAGACCACACAGGGTATTTTATTGCGCAAACCTGACTGATGCCCTGGTCTCATGGGTCTGAATGAAAGCAACCAAGTCTGCATCACCACTGACAGTGGGCGAATATAGTGAGAGCCACGTCACTTAATACATATGCGCTATTGTGTTTTTAACACTAGAAACTTTTGTTTACAAGTTTTTGACTGCTAAAACTAATATAATTTGCCTTAATAATGTGGATAAATAAAAAAAAAACTGGTTAAATGTAAACTTTTATACTTGTCTTTTAAAAAAATAAAATAAAGTTAAAAATGTCAATAATTATCGATACCGATCAATATGAACTATTATATTGTGATCATTTTTTTGGTCATATCGCCCAGCCCTACCTGGTTGCTGTGATGTGGCTATGACGTAGTAATATCTTGTTTTGAAAAAGATACAAGGGACTAATAGTAATGCTTTGCTTGGCAAGCACCAAGCAAATTAATAAATAAATTGTTATTTTTTAACAAGTGTAAATAACAATATGTTGGCCTTTTGAAGCCAGCATAACCAGGCCCACTCTAAACGTGGACTTGGCCATCTTTTCCCCTCACTTTGTTAGGAGCTTGTTTGGCCACATTCTTAAAATAGCTTTCTGACAAGTACTGTCCTGCTGCGGAATGCGTGAATGTGGCCATCCAGAGTTCTCTGTGGCAGGATGTTAATGCAAACATTCATTGCTGAATAGAGAGCTGTGTTATTACCAGTATCAATCCCAGACTCATGGGATTGAAGAGCAGAGGCTCTATCAGAAACTGTTTTTCATGTAAGACCTAAATGATTGCTCAACTGAAGCAAAAACAAAGGATACTAATATTTTGTACTAGCAATAAAAACATACTATTTGTTCAGTTACATCATTCAGTTACATTTTCAATGAAACGAAATATCTGGAATTCACTAGATATTGGAGGATAAGATGCCACTACTGTTGTTGGCTCAATATACCGATATCATTCGTGTTGTTTTAGCTTCTAGATACAACGGACTGATTTTCTTTTGATCTTAATCAGGAATTGTAAAGAAAACAATGTAAGAATTACTTTTCTGATCCTTTCAAGCTGAATGTTTTATGTCTAGGTAAAGTTGATTTTCTGAGTAATATTTTAGGCTTATGAAAATAAGTTTTTTTCTACATAATCAGCAGCTTATATT
Organism: Yasuhikotakia modesta; assembly: GCA_036877545.1. NCBI lineage: Eukaryota > Metazoa > Chordata > Actinopteri > Cypriniformes > Botiidae > Yasuhikotakia > Yasuhikotakia modesta. Next base: position 9,171 of record JBAJNP010008050.1, on the reverse strand, counting down.
TGTGGTTTTGTTAATTAGATCTGTTGTAAGAGACTTCTTGATGTTCTGTTTTACCTTTTGTTGGTCTCTCTCTAACTTGCTTTGTGTTGGTGCGAGACATTCCTGACCCATTAAAGTGTTGAGTCATCAGAAGTGTCTTTGCTTGTGTATGCCCTGTGCTAATTCAAAATGCACTTTCACTGGTGTTTTTGCTTACTAAACTCATTCAATGTATGTGGTTATGAAGGCACAAATACATGCACTATGAAGTGACGCATACTAGAAGCTCAGTTCTTGGTCAAATATATGTATACGTTACAAAGCAAAGACTTTTACTTGGGGAAAAAATACATTCTTAAATGTAAATTGCCCAGAAAATCTATAGAAACTTTCCTCCTTGTGTGGTGCCTGTGCTACATCTACAAACATTTAAGATGTTTACAAACATCTACAAACTTTCAGATCACTAGACATACCAAACTGCTCTGCTTTTTTCATGAGGCTGAGTATTTGATGATAGGCACACTTCAACTGCTGTGTGACTGACACATCCAGGAATAAAGTAGATTAAGATTAATCCGGTTGATGTCAGCGCTAACCTGGCTAGTTTGTCACTGGTCTTTAAACTGTTCTGTACACATATTCCTAACATGGAATAACTGATAAGTGTTGTATAGATTTAAAATGTTCTTTATGCTGTTCACCTATCACTTTTTAGGTCTCTATGTAAATGTTCTTAGCATATATGAGCAATATATTTGACAGCATTACCTTTGTTAATGCTAGTGTATATTAATATAATTTAGTGTTTGTTTTTATTAGCTCTTCGTGTATTAACAAATGTAAGCAACTTTCGTAAATTTAAATGTAAAACTGTATTATTGTATACAGTGTAAAGTAAATTGTTCATAGATTTTTTTTATAGTGAAATAATGCCACTTCACATATTTGCTTTGTTGACAAGCCATGAACAGACAAACATGATTATCTATGACCATTTGATTTGTATTTAGTGGCCATTAATTAGAGTTTAGTTACTATATTTTACTAAGCATTAAAATGACCTGAATTATCCATACAATGGAAGAAAATAAGTTTTAATACAATTAAATTTGTGGCTAATGTAATTTAAGCAGCTCATAAAATTTCAGTTTCATTTGACTTTTTATTCATACAGGTCTGTGGTTTAGCAATGATGTACATTAACATGTTTTCATTATGTGAAAATCTCATACAATTAAGCTAAAATCCATTAAATCCACTGTAAGCAATGTTTTTAGAATTTCAGAATTACACACTGCATTATTCCACACTGGTTTGAATAAGTTGTGCAAATTCAGATCCATGAAACTAAAAAAAAACCCCAAACAAACAGAAGAACATAAATCACTGAAAGTGACAGCAAATAATTATTGAACAAATTAACAAATTAAATCTCAAACCTACATTTTGTGTGACTTAATGATTAATCCAACAACAATCTATTAAATGCGCAACACAAAAAATATTTTTTACTCTGCCCACTTATGGCCTGAGACTTCTGCCCAGGCTGTGCTGCCTTGAGTGCCTTGAGACAGAAAATAAAGTCCTTATTAAAATGCTGTCATTCTTAAAGTATTGGACCTAATTACAATTGGAATTGGTGGAATATTTGGTTAAACATTAGCCATTATGTTGCAAAGATTAAAGAATTAACAGTTTTTCTATATCTGCCTGAATGTCAAAGGAATGCTTAATCCATGCTTGAGAGAGATGTAACTCAAGACTTCATTCTTTATACAAGTCATCATTTTAAATATGCCCGAAAGACAGAAGGCACATAGTAACAAGCAGAGCTTTTCTTAATGGGCTTTTTGAGATAATGGTCTTAAATAGTTCATCAAATCGATGTTGACAAGTGTGAGATCTCTGCAAAGCCATGTGTTTGTGTGGCATTGGGCTTGGATGTAAAATAGAAATGTTTAATATAATGGATTAATATACATTTAATTCAAAAAGTAATGTTTTATTTAAAATCATTTTTAAATGTATCGGTTAATCAAAATGTTTTACAAATAAATCTTTTTTCAAAATAAGATTATTTTATTAACCAATACATTTACATACAGCTAGTTATTTTAACCCTAAAAGACATTCAGGTAAAAAGAATACCTGCTTTGACTTTTTAGGTTAGTTGTATTGCTTTTCATTGCCACTGTTTTTAAACAATGTCGACCAAACAAACCTTGTTCACACTCTTCTCTTGTTCTGCTTCATGGCCAAGAATTGTGGATTGCAGTTTATAAATTAAGCACGACTCTATACACACCTCAATTTAATGTGCTGCATCATGCTTTGAATATGCACCATTACATGACAAATTTGATACTTGACATTTTATCTAACCAATATTTGTTCTCTTTTTTCAGGACAGTTTGGATGCTCTGGTCTATGACCTTGATTTTCCAGCCTTGAGGAAAAATAAAAGCATTGATAACTTCTTAAATAGATGTAAGTATGTTGTATAGATTTTTGACTGGATCTTTCATGTTCATCAGTTCAGAATGGCATCCAAACACTTTCAGCCTGGTTTATTTCGGGTGGCAATGACCCAAAGGCCAGGCATGTCATTCCACATGCCCTTTTTATCTGTTTGTTATAATGACTTAATATCAGAGGGGGCTTTATACTCTATACTGTGTTATGGTTTTGTTTAATTTTATGCAGGCCATCAGACTAACCACCTCACTGCTATTGTTTGATCATGTTTGCTAAGATGAGCATTACTGTTACTCAGACTTGCAGTTAAGGGTTTGTTCAGATTTAACACTAAATATTAAATCACAGGTTTGCATCAACTCATGGTTTTAGAGGTGTGAGTTTGCAAGCTTATGTAAGAAAAAAATGAGGATGTCAGGGAATGAAGAAGTGGTTAGCTTTTATCCTGTTGTGTAAACCTGTTTCTTGTCCGTAATGCAAATTAGGTCTCTATTTTAATGTAAATTAAGGGTTGCGGTAGGACTGATCACTTTCCATTCCAACAAAATGGCTATTGTTATAAGTTACACCAAATGGTAGGGTGATACTATCATCTGACCAAATGTCTTTCGACAGTCACATTTCTCTTTGATCAAAGCTGGTACTAAAAATTTCTTTTCCTTTCTTTAATTCCTTTCTGTGTTCTCCGTTCACTGTAAGTCTCATTGGTTAAAAACATCTGCTAAATGTAAATGTAATTGTACCAATATTAGTTCATTTGGTAATCTCATATTACTCACCACAAATTGTGAGCAATCCCTGTCATCGCTGAGCAATCCCTGTTGCTCAGCGATGACCAAATTTGGGTAATTGTAATATGTCCCTGGAGGAACTGGGCTGTTCTGTCAGATAAAGCCATCAGGTCCCTCAGTGGTTCTCCAACCAGTTTTAGCTGAATGGATTCTCACATTGTCCTCTGCAGTCCAGAGGGTTATCCTTCACTCCTGGGAGAAAGAACAAAGATGCAGATGTTTAGATTAAAATTTGAAAGTGTGATAAAGATGTAATGAGCAATGTTGAATTCCTGGGGTTTTGCAACTTAGATAATAGAGATAATAGTAGATATATTTAGTACATGAAGAGAAAACAATAGATAATACGTTTTGTACTTGAAGTAAATAGTCATTAACTAACCCAGCAATGTTGATCAGTCCAAGGATAGAGACAGTAATGTAAATTGCTGCAATTGACTACTTTCCTTTGTTAATGTTTTTAGATAAGGACACAATCAGCAAAATTCGAGAGCTTCGCATGAAAGCGGAGGACTATGACGTGGTAAAGGTCATAGGCAGAGGGGCATTTGGAGAAGTACAGCTGGTGTGTTGAATATTGTTTGTTATGGTCCTTTTAAGCAATGTTTTTTTGTTTTTAATGTTCTAATAGACATATGTCACACTGTGGTAATTGTACTGTTATATGCTGTGCTGTAAAATGTTAGTAAAGGATTAGTAAAAGTATTATGTTGTTGTCTATATATTGTACACTAGCATTGTAATAAAATGAATACTGTACAGGGTGTGGGCCATTACTGTGAAGTAAACAAAACTTCGGAGTGATTCACCAAGATACCTCTGCTGATGACCAGCTGTCTATACACAATCCCCTACATATATACAATTGTCTAATGGGGATTAACTAAATGAGCTCTTCCTAATGTTCTTCTTTCTCTTGTCATGTAGGTGAGGCACAAAGCCACACTAAAAGTATATGCCATGAAGCTACTCAGCAAGTTTGAGATGATCAAGAGGTCGGACTCTGCTTTCTTCTGGGAAGAGAGGGATATTATGGCTTTTGCCAATAGTGATTGGGTAGTGCAGGTGTGGAAAACAAATTTTGATCATATGTTGTTATATTAAAGCTTTTTTAATTCTTTACACTTGCACACAATATTTAAGGTAGCTTCAGATTTAGGTTGTCCCACACATTCTGGAGATGTGGCCCCAGTTCTCATTGTTATCTATCTTGTAATGCCAGACTGACTTGGAGGTTATATCGGATCTCTGTATGGGCAAAACTGCATTGCTCATTGTTCATAGAAAATCTCATTTAATTGTTACACTTAACAGAAAAGTATGTTTGGGAATCAGACACTAAAACACTGAAACAAAAGATTCATATAAACAACTTTGGTAAAGGCATCTTATGTGCCTAAAATTTTGCACAGTGCCACATATGTTAATCCCTTTCATTTTCTCCAGCTGTTTTATGCATTCCAAGATGACCGCTACCTCTACATGGTGATGGAGTATATGCCGGGTGGTGACCTGGTCAACCTCATGAGCAACTATGATGTGCCAGAGAAGTGGGCCCGTTTCTACACTGCGGAGGTGGTGCTGGCGTTGGATGGCATTCACTCCATGGGCTTTATTCACAGGTCTCCTTCACCCCTTTATTTCTGCTGGTGTTGTTCACCTGCTTAATTTTAAGAAAAAAATGCTTGACAATTTCAGAATGAGTTTTTCCTGCTTATGTCTGTCACAGGGATGTAAAGCCTGACAACATGTTACTAGATAAAATGGGCCACTTAAAGCTGGCTGACTTTGGGACCTGCATGAAGATGAACAAGGTTAGTCATATTGCATAATCTATCAGTTCTGTCCTCGCACTGTAATCTAGATCTAAATATCTCACTGTCTCTTCTCAGGATGGTATGGTACGATGTGACACGGCAGTAGGAACTCCAGACTACATTTCTCCAGAGGTACTAAAGTCACAGGGAGGAGATGGCTACTATGGCCGAGAGTGTGACTGGTGGTCGGTGGGCGTCTTCCTATATGAGATGCTAGTTGGTGAGTTATTTATTCATTTAGCTAATAAAAGTAAAGTGTAAAAAATAAAATAAAAGAAGAATAAATGTTTATATTTACTAAATTGTCTAAATAATAGGTGTAATAGGAGCTTTTAAACATTTTTTTATATTTTACATTACATTTTTTATAGCTTTTATTTATTAACGGAGGTAACGAAATGGTTACAGTGAAGATGCATGGAATGGTAAATAAGACTGTGACAATTGACTGTTTATATGGAGAATATTACCTTATGCCATAGATAAAGAATAGAAGATAGAGAAAGCAGAAATGAAAGAGAAGGCCGTTTTGGACTGGAAAATGGGCTTAGTGGCCTGGGCTCACATTAAAACCCAAAAAAAAGATCGGTAAGAGTCGCTAAAGACTTTTACGACTGCCAACTAAAGAATAAAAGCCTTTAGTAATACAAAATTTACAAATTGAGGAACTAACACTGCTTTCTTAAGCCTCAAACACAATGGCTGATTTAACATGGAGGCATACAGAATGCATTTTCAGAGATATATTTGGGGTCAAATTTTATATAAGTCAAATTTTAGAAGCTGCACTTAAGACTCGCTGCAGCAAGGAGAGGTTTCCTGGCAGGATTACAAGGGACTGTCCATTTAAGATTTAATTTAGATGTTTAAACTAAACAAACTAAACGGCATAAAGTAAATTAAATTCTGGAATATAGGTTATTTAATGAAACACAGGAAGTATTCAGTACAATAAGTGCCTGTGTTGTTTAATGTTTCCTTAGGAGACACGCCGTTCTATGCTGACTCGCTTGTGGGAACCTACAGCAAGATAATGAATCACAAGAACGCCCTGACCTTCCCTGAAGACAGCGACATCTCCAAAGATGCAAAGAGCCTCATCTGTGCTTTCCTTACCGACAGGTTTGACTCCTTTGATGACAGGACATTTTCATGTTGGTGTGCAGGGCTTTGTTAAAGCTCTACATTTGCCTGAGTGGAGCAAATTGCACTCGTAGCCTTGTTACATTACATCACTAGATGCATTTTTATTCTGATTGTACTAATCCATCATCCAGTACAAAAGAAAAATTCACCCGAAACAGAATAAAAAGGCCCAAACCGATTAAACATTTATTTCTATTAGGGTGGATTGCCCTGATGTGGGACTTTTGTATTTTGACTTCTGTAGTATATTAAAATGTTAAGCCTGAATTATGACTGCACCGATATTAATTTCACCTTACAGCATCATGAACAGTTTTTTTGTTAATTTTTAATTTGTTAATTTTTGTGACAGTAAAACAGATTAAATATTAAATACTATTATACACTTCTGTATATTTTCCCCCAACTTTCTGTTATCTAATAAAAATGCCTTTGTTTAAATGAAAGTTCAGGTCAGGAAGAGACATTACAAACAGGTAGTGCGTGTACAAAGAGTGAATTGAATGAGAATTGTTTCAGTTAGGAGACAGAACGTGCATGTAAACGCGGCTATTGTTTTTGGCATCTTTTCTTGTTAGGGAGGTGCGATTAGGACGCAATGGAGTTGATGAGATCAAGCGACATTCTTTTTTCAAGAATGACCAGTGGAAGTGGGAGACTATCAGAGATAGTGAGTGGACCTTACATCTACTGACAGAGCCTAGCAATGGCGTTTGTAATTTATATTAGATTTTCGTTCTCATTATAATCTGTTATCTTTGCATGTAGCTGCTGCCCCAGTTGTGCCAGAACTGAGCAGTGACATTGACACAAGTAACTTTGATGACATTGAGGAGGATCGAGGAGAGGAGGAGACATTCCCCATCCCTAAAGCCTTTGTAGGCAACCAGCTTCCATTTGTTGGCTTCACCTACTACAACAACAATCAGTGAGTGTTGAGATCCAGAAAACGTCCTTCCAGTCAGTCATAACTTAAAGGTGTTCTCCACCATAAAATATTTTGCTAATAAATTGCTTGCTCTCAAGGCATCCTTGGATTATGAGTTTCTTTTTTCAGCTGAGCAGAATCTGAGTTGTATTAAATATATTAAGTAGTAAACGTCCTCTATAGTGAAAGGAT
>JBAJNP010008049.1:10435-21109 GCA_036877545.1 Yasuhikotakia modesta | reverse complement strand
AAACTCTTGTCTGTATGTCAGATCAGATGAAGGAAACTCATGTCCGTATGTCAGATCAGATGAAGGAAACTCTTGCCTGTACAGGATGTTGGGCTCGACGGTTTTCAGCGTAGCACCTCTGAATCTGCTTGTGAAGTTTCTTTACATCCTGCACACGTGCAGGAAATAAACAAATGCATTAGTTGTGAAGTGAAGTGTAGAACTACAAGTTACTGATAAGTTAGTGTTTTTTCACAGTTCTTAATTGGATTGTAATCACAATGCTGGCAGTACCTCAACAATGATGTCAAACAGTCTTTTGTCTTACTCTCCTTGTCCAATTTTCAAATACTTTTTGATTCAAAGTTTGATGGCAAAAGTTTGTAATGATGCCACTCATCCCAGAGCTCATGTTCATGTCAAGTTCATGTCTTAGTGTTACTGAACGAGTAACATAATGATCCAACTACAATGCTAATGTACATCCTAGAATACATGGTATCTTTGCAAATGCCTTCATATTTTTTAGATTTATCCTGGTTTTATATTTGCATTCACTCTCAACTAGTGGATCTAAATTGTTTCTGTAAAGATGCTTTTCAATTATGCAAAACTTAAAACAAACAAAAGCATACACCTTTACTGAAATTCCTAAAGAAACTGCTTACGTCTTAAGCAGCGGACAGGAACTGCTCACTGTTCCCGGCACGGCCTCACCTTCAGCGCCATAAGCTTATCAAAGCTGCAGTCAATGAGGAGCCTGAGGGAGCTGATCTCTGCAGATCTGCACACGCGCTTCTTTCCTCTGCATCCAGCATCATCTCCAGCATCTTCATCCCGCGACTGTCTCTCCAGCCTCCGCTGCTGCTTCCTCTCTTTCCGCTTCTGTCTGCGCTCATGAACAAACGTTAGGCAGCGTAACGAACCGCTGGGCCGGAAACACACGAGTGCTGACGGACGCTCACCTGCGAAGCTCCCGCTGTTGCTCCCACTGCTGACTCTTCAGGAGTCGCTTTCTTTGTCGTTTTGAAAGGCTTTCAGGCGGAACCGTCTCGCTGTTTGCAGAATCTGGGCTCGTGCTCTCCTGGTTAGCCGCTTCACTTGCCATGTCGATGTCTATTCAATCAGAGATCTTGATGCATGACAAATAAAACAGATGTGACGAAACAGTTTAATAGACACAATTCCAAACGCAGATATATAACGCTGTTAATCTGAAACACTGACACTTTACTACACAGCAGCTCACAGGACGGGGGTCTGTGCGGTGGTCTGCGGGCTCATGAGCTCTAATAACCAGCGTGTTGCTGTTAAATACGAATCTGACGTGACTCGCGCTAAGACGGTGTGTTTACAGCTCAATGACTTCCTGCCATCAGCACAACGTAAAGCAAAGCACGCCGCAGAAAAGATGCTTTTAACGTAATAGATCTACTGCAAAACAGCAAATAAGCACGACGTAAGCAGACGACAGAGAGAACTACCTGTAACAGCAGTAGCGTTGTCGTGACGTCATTTAAAAGCGCGTGGAGAAACGGTCGCCACAGGCCGCCATTTTGGTACGGAAACCGGGAAGGTCAATTTTAAAGGAAAGCGACACATTTGTCAGGCGTGGTGACTTACCCGTACACACGTATGAAGCACACCGCGGACACAAAACTTTAAAATCATTTATATAATTTGCTCATTACTACAATCTACTAATAAAACGATATCTCGTTTCTTAAAGTAATCCTTTTACTAGATTATTTTTTATTCTAATTTTTATCTCAATGCAATGTCTTTAAAAGTACTCTGAAGTAAGCGTATAAATTGGACCAGAGCTTTAATGCTGTCAGTTTGTTGTTCTTTTGAGTGTCTAAAAGACCAACAGGATCTGAGTGAGAGGGATGCAAAACACCCACCTGCACAACACCGGACCACCGTCAACATTCTTCTCGTCTCGAGTTTGAGAGTCATTGTTTAAAAGCCCTTGTGCTTAGTAAATATGTACATCTGTGACTATAAAGCTGTACATCTGAAAACCATGGAAAAGTGTGTTTATTGGACTTTCTGAGTATTGTCAGATAAAGAAGAAAACAATATGTATAGGCATACCTTTTATTTTTAGTAACATTTCCTTCAACATTTATTCCTTTGCTTTAAATCTCACTCTTTATTCTTTCCAGACACAAGTGTATATTTTTGCCAACCCATCACTTGCCCATCTTCACACATGCCTCAGACCTTTGCAAACATGACTTTCCCCTCATTTCCGTGTCATTCATCATCCGTCCTGAGTGTGACCTTGTGAAACTGATTATTATGAAGGCCATTACAGAAACCTCCAGTAAATCAACATCCAGTGAATACTGTGTACATCAATACAAGTCAGTTTACATCTGACCGTGACATGACCAACATACCAAACAAACACTCTTTCATATATTTGTTAAAAAAAACTTTGGGGAAAACATAGCCTTGTCACTAAAGTGAAATCCTCTGATTGGATATTCTGAAGCTGAAGAAAACGGCACACCGAGCTCTCACAGACTGACCAGCAGCTGAGAACAAAACAGCAGTAATTAAAAAAACAAGCTACGTCCAAATAAAAAACAAAACAATGTTGATCAAATGATCAAATGCACTGCCCCCATTATTTAAAGCTTTTATATTTCATTTCTTTATCTTGACTTTAATTCAAGAAGTTTCATTTGTCAATTTGGTTGATTTCAAAATACAGTGTTGTGGATGCAGTACCCAACACTGGGCTTGGCTCAGTTTCAGGTATTTGAACACTCATGAAAAACAGGTCTTTATATTTATATAAAACAACCACTCTTACAAAGGTTTGAGAAGCAGACATGTCATTCTGAAATGAGAGCCACAAATAACAAACAGGGTAAATTCATTGTGATGAAGATGATTATGATGATGTTTCTGAAGACGGTGGCCATGATTTCGAGGTCTGGTGAAAAAGTTCATGAAAAAATTCAAATCACTGAACAAATGATGTAATGTGGTTCCTGCGTAAAACAAAACAAGACAAACATTAGAAAGGCAACTTCAACATTGTATTCACCAGACTTTTGAGTTATTCAGGTCACACCAAAAATCAAATATGAAGTGTCTCCACAGCCACCTGTTGCTTGCTAATAGCTGGATTATTGCTCATTACATTTGCTGTTTAGGCATCTGACATTTCTTTCTGTGGTGCCACAGAGCATAAACCCCTCACAGCTCAAGCTTCTGGCCTGTATGTGGGTCTTTCCCTTTAAGATAAGACTGTTCTATAAAAAGCCCACCCTTCTGCAGTCCAGGGGTCTCGGGTTGATGTCCAGCAGCAGGTGGTCCAACACGATATCAGCACAAACACGTAGCAGAGCAGCTGACCTTTCGCTCCTCCACTGCTGTGACAACAATGACATGCCTGCAGTCTACAGACCTCCTCACACTGCAGAACAAGCAGACAGCTCCAACTTCATATTTAATGGCTTCATCTATAATCTCATAAACCATACATTTTGTTGTAGGTGGTCACACATCAGTCTTCAGTAAATTGCCAACTGATCACAGTGGTCTTTTTTTGAAGTGAGGTTACTTTTTGAAATGCCATAAAATATATGAATGAAGTATATGATTGCTGCGCAGTAAAGCCTTTGTTTGTAGTTGGTTCTGTGTCTGTTGACAAAAGATGACAACAGACAGACAGACAGAACACGGGGTGGGCGGGGCTTAACCTAGAAGTGGGTGGAAACTTTATACAGTGTACAGTGAAAAAAAGAAAAGGAAAAAAACAAACTATCAGACATTACAAAAACTGAAAACGTGTGATAAGTTAAACTTGGACTCACACGCCACATTTTCAGTCAGAAAGCAGTTTCATTTAGCAGAAATGAATCACTTCACCTTTAAAATTAGAACTTTCATAATAATCATCATAATCATCTCAGAGGAGGAAAATATATTACAGTTTGATGAAAGATTATGAGAACATACATTGTTTAATTTTAAAACATTTTTCAATAATGAATTGTGCACTTATGATCATGAAAATTAGCAAGTAGAATCCACCCTGAGTTCTTTTAATCTTTCTGTCTTGCTGCTAGAGATTTTAAAAATTAAAATCAAAACAACATCTCTTTCACAGTTGTATCCTGCAGAACCAGGAGTCCACCCAGTTCTGTGCGCTGAAGTTTTGTGAGTTTTAAAGAGCTCTAAACCAACACTAACACAGCAACTTCCTGCACCCATAACTATAAATAATCATAAACAAGAGGCAGGCAGGAGTCAGTCTGAGTGGATGACTCCTAGATCAACTTACAACTGCAAAATATTTGCCATGAGCATGAGACATTTGCCATGTCAGTTTTTTTCCAAACAGCCACAGGGTGGAAATTCTTATATTTGAAACAGCTTATCATTGCAAAGTGCTGAAGGAAAGTCATGATTAGAGAAACATGTTCACGCTCTGATGTAGTGCCTCTGCCTCTTTAAATGAGCATGAGGACACCTGACATTGTGTTTGTTGCTGTTTGTGCTCAGCTAAAATGAGCAGCAAACCTCATTTCAATTCTAAAAGCTGGAATCGTTTTGGACCCTAATGTTAATGTACAATCTAAACTGCATTCAGATTAAATATTTGTGATTTTTTTGGTGTAATCAGACACAATTGTGTGATTTTATCATTTCTTTTAAACCACTCATGTTAAAATGCATATGTTGCAAACACTTACACTCTGGGTGTGTGTGGCTTTAGCGATGCTCCACCACGAAGCTCATGGTGGTGCCATCAAAGGAGGGGGGAGCGATGATTCTTGGCCCTTGCTGGGAGGTGATGCTGAGGACAGGCTGCTTGCTGCTGGTGCTGATGTGTTGGGCCACAGAGGCTGTTTGTGATGACTTTCCAGATGGCATATAGTAAGAGCTCTCCATGTAAGCCCCCTCCTCCTGCTGGCCCATGTGTGGGTGGGATTTCTCATCTGCTTCTGACTGCACACACAGCTGGGATGAAATGGTGCGGGCAGGGATCACTGTGGTTGGCATGTATCCTGGGTAAAACATGTAGGCATGGCCATAAGCTCCTGCACCGAGGGCGAGGGGGGACACAGGCAAAGGGACAGGGGTCATGGGAGGCTGCTGAGGCAAAGGGATGTCCACAAACTGCCCGGTTTCAGGGTCAAAGAGGCGTCTGGTTGCTGGCTGGACGGGTGTATCCACCAAGTAGTAGTTTCCGGTGGTGGGATCCAAAAGCATCTTTCTTTGTGTGGGCTGAAAGTGCTCTGCTGGGACAGGAGATGGGTGGACTGTAGGGGAGAAACAGATCACCTGAGGCTGAGCAGCCTGCATGGAAACAGGCAGGGCAGTATGGTAAACAGTGGCAGTAGGGGTATCTGGGGACCGTGTCTCCATGACTACAGATGATCGTTTTGGGGACTGGTGAATCTCTGTGTGACTGAGATAAGATGGTGGGCTGGCACTTTGAGTTTTGCCCCCCGTGGGTGAGATTGTATAAACAGATGTTTTGCCTGGTCCAGCTGAGGTGGGTTTTCTGGTGTTTGTGACGTGAGGCTTCACAGGTATGGTAAGGTAGTTCTCCGAGTCTGCTGTGGATGTGAACTGCAACGGTGCAAACTCAGTCTCACTCCCGTTTGGCCTCTCCCTCTCCACCATAACTCGCTTTGCCTGAGATATCTTCAAGCACACAGGTAGTTTTGGTGACTTTGGTGTCAGGCCCTTACCGCTATGAGATGCTGGCGACGACTCTTGTGTTTGTGGCTTTATGGCACCTGTTGCTGAAGGCTTCATACTCATACCCAGCGTTGTACTCTTACTAGCTGGCCCTGGCAGCTGCATGAGTGCTTTAGGGTCATTTTTTTCTTTGTGGGTGATGTGAGCGGTTGATGACTTGGAGGTCTCCTTCTCTTCTTTTTTTGTTGCCATTTCACACTGGGTTGCAGGTTTTTCTGAGTTTGAATCTTGTCTCACAAGTCTAAATGTGTTTGTTGTAGTAGCAGAACTAACAATGGTTTCCTGTTCCTCCAACGTTCCTCCCTGTTCTTCACTGGCAATAAGTGACAGCACGTGGCTACCTGTTATTGGTTGCGGTTCTGTTTTTCTCTTCCATTCATTCTTGTCAAAAACATACAATTGCTCCATGGTTTTAACAGCAGCCTGCAATTTCTCCAAAGCAGCCCGGTTGGCTATCTTGGGTTCATTCTTTCTCTCGCTGATGTCATTTGTTTTATCTTGTTGTTTCGCGCTTGCCTCCGTTCTCAGTCCGGCGGTCACCTCCTGCTTCGCGTTGTCTACAGGCAGTCTGTTCACGTGTTTTTGGCTTTGTGTATTTCCATCTTTGGCGCCCTCTATGGGAACGTGAGGAGGTCTGTCGTCTGGACATACATCCTGCGAAAATCTCCGCTTTGTGGAGGCAACTAAATTTCCGGAGTGTTTCGCGTTGCTGTTTGTATTCACGGATTGGCATTTAATCACTATTGGCGAGAGAGAAGCTGAGTTCGGGTGCGGGCTCTGCTTTTGCGGCTTTGGTTCTCCGTCGGAAGATAAATGGATAGGCTTGTCGTGGCTGTCTAAAGACACAAAGTGGTACGAGCTCTTAACCAGTTTGCGCACGTCTCTAACCTGGTGTATAGGTGTCTGCAGCTTGCCCTTGTTGTCTCTAATGTCTCTGACTATGAAGTGAGGGGCTTTGTCCGACGGCTCCCCCTTTAACGCCGCGGCGAGCGCATGGCATCTGCTCTCATCCACAGTCTTCATCTGACCCGCCGCGATATTGGGAGTCAAAAGTTTCGCAATACTGAACGGGTCGCTGCTGTTTTCTCTGACGCTCCGTAAACTGATTTTAATCTCTGGTGACTTTGATGGTTGTGCGCCGGACACGCACAGGGTGTCCGGGCGTAATTTCATACCTCGACCCTCTCCCTGATCGCGCACGGAATAAATCACGTTCGGCGGCGCTTTCCGAAATTCCCTCTCCCCGGACGGAAGCTGAATGCCTGGCACGAACAGATGGGACATTTTGGTGTGTTTGCTGGCCTTCGAATCGACCTTAAAGTTCGCTTCCCTCTGACGAGGCGGTGGCAGTTTCCCTTCTGGTGTTTTATCGTTTTTATGCTCCTTTTGAAACTCTAGCTCTCCGTCCTTCCACGACCTGAACGCGCTATTTTGGCTCGGAAGCAGCGCGCTTTTAGACGCTTCCAACGCTCCTGTTTTAGTATCATTCGCCGACTCTAAATTTGTTTCTGATGCACTAGTTAAGGTCTCTTCTTTGCGACCGTCGTGTTTGGCAGCGCTTGAATCGCTGTCAATGATGTCTCCTAGTTCGTCCACGCAGACGATAGTAAAGTCCGAATCCGCCTCGGAGAATCTGGAGCTCTGCCTCTGCAGCGCCGCGGAATCTTTCCGTGTCACTTTCTCCTGCTGCGCGCGGCGGGTCTCGCATATCTCGCCCCTCTCCATTTTGCGCTCCTGCTCAAACTGCATTTTCTTAGAAATGACATTTTTGAGGAGACTCGACGCGAATACGGCTTTCTTGTGCGTGTCTTCCATGCTTTCATCTGGATCGCAGAGCCGCTGGCTGGCCTCACTCCCCTGAGCGCTTGGCAAGGTGTTTGAAACTTCATCTGTGGAACGTGATCCTCCAGTATTTTGCGCAGATTTCACACGCCTTTCGTTTCCAGGCTGCCCGGATTTAATATTGCACCGAAAATTTAACGTTTCGGTGAGTCTTATAACGCCGCTTTGCCCGTGGGAAAACTTTCCCATAAGCTCAATCTTTTTCGTGCTGGATGATGCGTTTTTGCGACCGACTAAACTGCCGTTGAGAGCAAATATCTCGACTGGGGGCGCTCTCATACTAGTTAATGTTAAGCCCGTGATGCCCCTGCCGCCCCCCTTTTTGGCGAAATGGAAATTCGACGTGGAGCCTTTATGGGCAAGTACGTTTTGGTCTCGCCCGCTAGACGTGTTTACGTTACCGTACTTCAGGTCAACAAACGACCACCTGTTGATTCCCAGCCCGTGCTCTGATGCGGAGGACTCACTGGAGGTACTGAAATTAATGCCATCGAAATACGGGTATGCCAGACTTCTGAAGGACCTGGCGGTGAGATTGCGCACCTCCTTATCTGCGTCATCCAGTTCGCTCACTGCGCTCGACGCGCCGCTTGAATGCTCGTTTGCATCCTTGCTTTTCAATTTGCTGCCCAGGTGCAGGCGGCCCGGTACCGCGACGAAGCACTTCGCGTTGTCACGCCCTTTGTCACCCTTTGCATCCACCCCTTTCAAAACACAGCGATTTATGTCTCCGTGTCGGTGAACGCTTGGCTCGTTTATGGCGCGTGAAGTGGCTTTAATGGACAGGTGAACCTGCCCGCCGGTGTTCTGGTTTTTGGACAGGTCACACAGATCGCCCTCCGGTTTACCGCTGAGCGCCGCGCCGCTCGGCTTTGCCCCGTTACTTGCTTCTTTTGTTACTATCGTTTCATCACTGTCAAAAAAAGCATAATCAACAAACGAGTAAACCTGGTGGTCGTCCTCGGCATCCCAGCTGGACCCCGTCTCAATGTCATAATCCACATCATGGTCCAGCTCGAGTAGCTGGATCTCGTGGGTTGTGATATAATGAGACTCGTCCTCTAGGACGTCTGGCGTGCCGTGATCCGACAGCACGACAGTAGCTTCGTCGTCAGAGTCACTTAGATAAACGTCACCGGTGTGTCCTGCGCTCTCGGGGTCCCGCTGCCTCTCCTCAGCGCGCGACACCGAACGGCCAGCGTCGTTCCCACCCGCGGGTGCTGATTCAGAAACGCTTCCCGTGCTCTTCTCTGGTCTGCAGTCCATCAGACGCCCGGGATCAGTGCTGCGGTGCATTTCCTCAGCTGACGGTATTCGGTCGCACTCGTCTTGGTTTGAATCTCTCGTGTCACCGATGCTTTTAATCGTTGCCCGTTGAGTTGAATCGTCAGTAAATGGGACTTTCGCCGCTTTCGTATCGTCCGGTTTCAGTTCCAAAAAGTCACTCAGATCCACATAATTGGACTCTTCCTGCGCTCCTGTTACGCGCAAATCTCCGCTGGAAAGCAAATTCTTAAACGAATCCGTGTCCTCGCGGTAAACGAGTGATATCCCCGATGCTGACATTGCCTGTGTTGGGATGAAGAGTTTGAGTTTCAGAAGAGCCACGAGTGCCCAGAAACCCCGCCGTGCTGCTCGCGCGCCCGCAGCTGTCGGTGTGTCGGAACCCGCTGCGAGCTGCAGTTACAGGTGCCGGTCACTGGCGTCCAGCAGCACAAACCCGGCGGTTTCTCAGAGGAATAACTGAATGTCCGAAACAACGCCACCTCCTCTTCTTTAAAGAAACACCACAGATATTGTCAGAATAATTGGATGGCAGGCTAGAGCCCATGACTCTCTGTTGTTGTGCCCCGTCACTTAAAACGCGTATGACGGCACATTTAGAGCCGATGACGAAATGTGAAAAGGGCTATTTTAAAGCTAGGAGGTTGTTCCGCGTGTTCTGTTACACAGGAGCACTGACTCCAACACACAACGTTTGTGCTAAAAATGAATCCTTCTTAAGCCAGTCCCTGAACAATGTGTCACAGAAACATGCCACAGCCAAACCATCTTCACATGTGAGCTGGTGAGAAACTGCACAGTTACTGTTAGGCCATCAGGCTAAATATATGAGAGGCGTTTGACTCTGGCAACGACGTATTTTAATCGAGAGCTCGCAGTCAGGAGGCGGCCTGGACAGTGAAGGTCTTGTGGAGGAATGTGATGTTTTACCGTGAGCTTGTTTTAACCCAAACGAAATGACACCAAACATCTTTAAATATCCCTCCATTATCTCGTGTTTGGTGAACTATTTACATTCTACTAGAAAACTAAAGTTGAATCCATTTGTTTGGCCTGGTTTGACGTGTTTGTGGCTACTGGAGAACATGGTTTATTTATATCCATTCATACATTATACTGCTAGTGTTAGGAGGCTTGTTTTCTGTAATAATGCTGCTTTTTGTTTATGGCGTGAAACTATGAGGTTTGTCTCACAATCATTGAGGATTGTGTTAAATGTTCTCTGTGGGTCCGTGTGTGAATATCACAGTTCTGTGTTATCAAACAGCAGTAAGACCATGAAGTTCAGGTAGTTTTAATAGTTATGTGAAATTGCATTAGATAATTAAATTGTTAGGCAACAAGTTTCAATATTTTTAAGAGCTGAATCAACTTGCATGGGCTTACAGTAAACACACAGTTATCACTCAACCTGTTTAATCTCAGACAGTGGAAACATTCATTTTCATCCATAAAAACATTGTTCACTGAGCAATGTCAGCACCACCGATGTGGACAGCTCCTTCACAAAAGACAATATAACTGTTAGCGCATTAAAACTAGGACATCTGGTGCAAAAACTACTATTGTACCAATTTAACTGTTAAACTGCCAATAATTGTAATGATTTTTTGGTTTAGTGTCACATACAGCAGAAATGTCACATTTCAGTTTAGTTTTAACTCCAGTGTGCTGCTGTTGATATAAATAAATGTTATTTATTATTTATTTATATTTAGTTACATTATTATTTATTTATTTAATTGACCATTTTTTTCTGGGCTCCTGCGTTTGCTCTGTTTTTGTAACCCACATACTCACATGATGCAAACACACACACACACACGCACACACACGCAC
>JBAJNP010008049.1:0-10398 GCA_036877545.1 Yasuhikotakia modesta | reverse complement strand
GCACACACACACGCACACACACACACACACACACACACACACGTACACACACACGCGCACACACACACGCACACACACACACACACATACATGTGTTGTAGGCATTCACAAACAGGGTAATTTTAGTGTGCTATTTAAACCACTCCTGTGTGCCCAAGTGTGTGAGATACAGTTACATTCAGTGTCCTCTTAATCCAACAGGTGTTAAATCATGTCCTCCATTAATCATGTAAAGCCAGTTTAGAGCTGATTAGTTAAACGGGTGCCAATAAGCTTCACATTCTCAGCCAGTTTCAGTTCATTATTCACAGAAAGAGACCTTACAGCCTCTAGTCATGTTGCTTTAAGGCATCTTGTTTACAGCAGCAGTGGCTGTATCAGGAACTGTGTGTGAGTTCAGTGACATCTGTAGCCAGTCATTCATCACTCAGCAAGGCAGGGGCTTTCCAGCTTATCCTGCAAATTCATTACTGTGATGGTGTGAATGAGTTTTAAGGTAATGGCTGCCTGCAGTAAGAACCTGTGTGTTACGTTCATGAGATCTGCTTGGAGAGCAAACCAGCTACACATTTGTTCAGTATGTGCATAGCCTGGGAATGAAAGCACCTGTACTGAGATCTAGTATTAATTTCCTGGATTGTTGTGTAGCTGATGTATTCAAACACAACGCCTGTTACCTCGGGTTAGGGTTAGGTTGCTATTTTTTAGTTACCAAATAACTGACACCGGTCAGCCTAACAACTAAATGTAATTTTGGACCACACTATTGGCCGGTCAATATCTCTGGAATGATTTTAGCAGACAGACTCACTGCTGGAATGTGGTGGTTGTCTGCAGAACTATATTAAGTCTTGCTTGCAACTGAGACTTTGTTTGCACAGAAACTCTGTTCTGTGAGTGACCATATGGAGTGAATGTCTGTGATCTGATGGTGATGAACTGCACTTGATTTCAGTATCACATTTCACAACTTTTCAGCAGCTGCGAGCGACAAAATGAATTTACAGCATTTAAAGGTCAACTGCAGTTAATACGTGGCTGAAAACACCACACTTTTACTGTACATTATAGCTATGATTCTGCGTAAGAGTAAAATAATAATACATTAAAACTGGATTCAGAAAGTCTGCGTTACAATATTAAAGTGATGTAAGATAAAGGGACATTTCTCACTAAATGAACATTCCTGTATTATTAATATTATTCTTATTTGACGTTTTACACGGATATAGTTTGTTACGTGGGCAGCTTTAATTATTGATGCCGCTTCACCACTAGATGGCGGCCAAACAATTTCTTTTTACTTTGCATGATCTCGGCAAATACAATAAAAACTGTCAATAGAAACAAGGGCAGGGATGAAAAAACATACAGTTTTCACAGCATAAATAGATTTAATCTGACGTTTATTTTGATACAAAGTCGTCTGCCCAAACACCATACTAGGACATTCTAAATACATCAACAAATAAAGGCCAGTGGTTGTTTCTGTGTTGAGGTTGGTAACTTTTTCTTGCCTTTTTTGTTTTAAAATAAATGCCATTTTTCCTATTTTATGATAACTGCATACAACAGCATTAAATGTGCCCTGCTGGCTCTATAATATCTGTCAGTAGAAGTTTATCATTCATGTTACCTAACAGCATAGAAGCTAATACAAATACATCTTCTCTCTACCAGCCGCAGCTACAGAAAGTGACACTTCCTCCATTGTGACGCAGCACTTTTGTGTGCTGAAGATCTGAGGCATCTGAGATCAAACTCATTATGGCTATTTATTACTGAAGTTGCTTTAGACAAGCACCCCTTTCAAATATAATATTTCCTCTAAGAAAAAAAGGACAACTTTCTCTGTGGTGTGCTTATCCAGACCAGTATTATTGCACTTTGTCTAGTTGTTTTTTGCTCTAATTGCTTCTATTGTTTTCAAAACTTTGTAAGTCGCTTTGGATAAAAGCGTCTGGTAAATGACTAAATGAAAATGTAAAAAATATAGTTCTCCAATGAGAGGACACAGTCCTGCGTTCATTAGGACGTTATTCTGCACAATGGAGTAACTGGCAGAAGGTGGTTAGTTTTCTATCAAATCTGTTGTTCTGTGCATGAAGGGATAAGAAGAGACAGCAAGCCTGAGATCTGCCAGGAAAAAGCTTTGGGTGGGATCCAGGAAGAAGAAACTGGCCCCTCTTTGGATTTCTGAATAGCTGAAAGGAACCTTGTTCTTTTCCACTTTCCATATATGAGAAACCCGCAATTATCACGTTTCTGCAATGTTTGTTTTTCATTAAACACTGCAGACAACATTTAACAGTTGTTTTTCCCAACATGATCCAAAATCAGTGTTTGTGAAATTGTTGCTTGTTGAAATGGTGTGAAGGCACAGCAGATACGACGGCACGCACACACAGGATCTGATGTGTTTGAAAAAAACGTTTTCTTCCAGGCTCAAGCAGATTGTGGACTATTTCTTCTTTTGGTGTTCCCCTCCTTTGAAGAGGATTTTATGCAGCTTTGGGAGCATGCGAGAGAGAGCGTCTGCACACTCTCACAGTCGGGAGGGCCGGCTGAGGGTCACGGGTCACTGGCCCGCCCAACTTCCATCAAGTAGAACAAAGCTTCCTCCAGCCCACTGAAAGAGCAGGTTGGAGCTCGGCTCAAGTCCAAGGGTGGCAGCCCACACTGGGCTTTACTGGGGACTGAAACACGTAAAGAAATAAATAATCAAATAATAATCAAATCTTCAGCTGTCTAGAAACCCGGTCATGTGGGGAACTCTCAACATGCCCACATTCAGTCCCTCCCATGAAGCTTGAACGAAGACACACCCATTTGCAAACCCCTCCTTTTCTTTCGGCCCCTTTGAAGGCTGCTTACTTTTGTTCTTTACATGACTGTGAAATGATCTTTTTTAAAAAAGCTGATTTGTATGTCTGTCCAGGGACATTAGCTGCCACCCAGAATTCTTCACAAGAAACCGTCAGAGGTCAAAGCCAACAGATATTTGAAAAAGAGGCCCAGGTACGACTAAACTAAAACAAATGCTAAGAGCTTTTCCATTATTGTCACTGTGTCTAAACTCGAGTATATCGCTTGAAAAATGGGATGTTGGGGGTGGGTGTTTTTGTTTTTCTCTCTGGATTAATTTCTCACCTAAACCACTTCCAGACATGATGCCGTACCAAATGAGCAGACAGAATAAATACATGGACCAATATTTACTCTGGTTTTGTTCCACTGCAACAATGGGCGTCAGTGTGACTTTAACTTTTCACAGAAAGTTGCTCCAATGCAGAGAGATGAGAAACAAACTTTTAATATGTAAGATTCAAGTTTTGGCTTTTGAAATTGAAACTCCAGAACAATCCAGAATTCTGCAATGTTTAACCATCTTTTAATGCTAATAACATTGTTCATGCTATAGTAAGTGCTTCAAACGCTGTACTGGCCCTTTTCTCTGGTGCTTGGCTGTGTGCCGGTGCGATGACAAACGTACGGGGGCTGAGGTTTCTCTACAGGCTCCAAACAGGATGTCCCTGCTGCTGGACCAGACTGTGAACCCCCCCCCCCCACCACCACCACTGTGAAATGGCTTAAGCTAATCCAGGATCCTGAAAGTAATGCAGCCTTTTTTCACCTCCGTGTTCGTCGTCATTTAAAAGGCTTCAGGAAAAAAGGAGACACAATGATTTCCTTCTTGTCTCTCAGACACAGACAGACTGCCCACGGTGCGAGACTATCTCAAAGTGTTTTGACTATGAACAGGCGCTGTGTCAGGTCTAGCTAGTGGAGGTTAAATAAAGGAGTCCAGTTAAAAATACTCTAAAAACTGAGAAAAAAACAAAGACAAAGTTTTTTGCAGCTTAATGAAACTGTTAATTTGTCAAACACACCCATTGTCTTTGGTTAGATTGCGATTTTGACCCCAAAAGGCTTGTGCCGTAACTGTGCTGTGTTAACAGATGGCTGGTGCTTTTTTAAAGCTCTTCTATGTAACTTGCTGTGGTATTTTTAATTGGCTCATGTCTCAGATTTATGAAGTAATGAAGACCTGTTTTTGTCTGCAGTTTGTCTGTATTTGTGGATTAGTTTCTCATTTAAGATTAGTGAAGTGTTAATTATAAAAATAACCAGAAAATAAACAAAGGACAGACGATTAAAATGAGCAAATACACCACAGTATTAACTACACATCCATTATATTACCAATTTCCACAATCATTAAAAGTATGAAATAGGAATGATGAAGTCTTGAAAAATGCTGAACAGTCAATGCTGTCGTACAGTTGAAGAAGCCATGGGATGCTTTTCAATCAGTAACACATTTTTTAAAATCCTCCACTATCTACTTTAGCGCATGTATTGAGTTTTACAAACTTATGTTGTGATATTGATACGTATATATGAAATATCAACATACACACACAAAACTGACTGCTTTCTGTCAAAATGTGTAAACAACTGAAAAAGAAAATCATTTAAAACACAAATGGAGCGCCTCATAGAGACTTTATTCAACTTACATTATATTTATTCATTATGAATTAGCCCTTAAGATACATTTGTTGGCATGTGAACGGCTCCAGCTGCTGTCTCAAGGGCTCTGTGGAATGGTGTTAAGTGAAGTGGCTTAAGTCTGTTACAGATACTCTAAAAACCTCTTTGTCAATCACTGAATCGCAATCACCGGTACAGATGATACACTAAAACTTACAGCTTTTAAAAAAAATCACCAGTTTTTTATAGATGTAAACAACAAACGTGTTTTTTCAGAGCTTAATTTCTGGTGATAGTCAGATCTGTAACCCAGTGTTATTGAGAGAGCTCTTCTCCTTCCCTAGAACAGCTTTTGGAAACAGCAATGTTTTGGAGAACCTCCCATTTTCATTGTTAGACCACCCACACTGCCAAACTGACCCACACAGACAAACACTAAAGGCCTATAAACGCTGTTCATTCTTCAAAATGATTAATGAATCATAACCCAGAGTCACTAACAACTTTACGAACTTTTCCCCTTTATGCAGTTATGAAACTGCGCTTGAACATTACACAGCAACACAGTAAACGTACAGCTACTGAAAACAGCATCTATTTGAACTGTCTCGTGTCAAGATTAGGTTGTGTGAAGTCAAAACTGTGCTCTGAGTTTCCAACAAGTCAAACCCAGTAGGAGGAAACTGCACAACAACAGCTGATTTTAACCTGTTTTATAATCAAGAAATCTCACCGGGAAGCAGCTCAGCTTCTAAGAACAGAAAGATGTTAATCACACAAAAAGCTTAGAAACACCAACATTGTAGAATGACGAGGCTGAGAATCAAGGCAAGATTTCATTTTGTTACTTTTTTTGTCTGAAACATTCACACATAACAAATGTTTAAATCTGAACAGCACCAGACCCCCCAAATTGTCTGACAAGACTGACTCATAAGGTCATAAAAATGTCTGCTTGGGTTTGGGGGCTACAACTCAACTGCATAAAACTGCAAAAAGAAACAAGTCTTACAAAAACCCTTACAAGTAAACTTTGACTTTTTTTGTGAACAGTTAGGAGTGTGTGCTGAGAACTCTGGTCCCTACATCAGAAAAACACAACACAGTGATTAAAACCACATTTTCCTTAGGGTTAGAGGTCATTGGTTTTCATTTCTGATCCCAGCTTCTTTCAGGGGGTTATGCTGTGAAAATACACTTCAAATATCCATTATTGACAGTCTCTGTCCTGCATTTTCTAAAACGATTCATTTGACACGATGTACAGCATTAAAGGTGAAATACAACCCGCAAAACACAATCCATAAAAATCAGTGACTAACTGATCAGTCTGACTATCACACAATACCAATGAGATAACAGGACTGCTTCCAAGTGCTTGCACAAGTTTAATATCATTAAACCCTTATACATCCCAACTTACACCCCCGTCTCTCTCACACACGCACGCACGCACACACACACACGCACACACACACAATAAATAGACATTATGGTAAGGCAGTGTTGAAAGGTTGCATGCATTCGGCGCAAGAAATGATCAAACGTTCATACAGTCACAATGTACACAAAGGTATTTTGTTTGGAATATTTTTTGGCAATGTTGGATTATCAAGGCTTTTTAGGTGAAGTCCTGGCAAAACATAAGAACCTCAAACTCATGTAAAGTATGTTTTATCAAACTGATCAAAGTACACAGAGAGACGACAGGAGCTCTGGGATGAAATGGGAATTATGAGTGTTCCCGTTTAATAGGAAAAACAGAGGGAGGAGGTTTCCCCGCTCATGGCAGCCAGCTGCACAATTCTTCAGGATGATCCCGACATTTCCAGGTAGCTTTGCAGCTTTCGAACGGTGGTTTTATCCAGGGAGCAGAGGTCAAAGTCAAAGGTTGTGTTTGTGATGTGAAAGTGTCCAGTCTCCTCAATCAGGTTCACAATCTGTGAGAACAAAGACAAATGCAAATGAAGCGCATTTAATGCATCACTGTTATTCCTCATATTCAGGGTTAGCCATTAAGAATGAAGAACAGTGCATTAACAGTTTGTTCTGTGAACATAACAGATCCAGAAATACTCTGAATACAGACTTTCAATGTATGTGCTGTTATTTACTGTTGACACACTTTTTGTCTAGGGCTAAAATATCCCACAGAAGCCCACAGGCATTTCTAGGGATGAATATGAAATAGACACTTGGGGTGGGATCACTGGACATGGGCCACACCTAGCAATTCCTCAAAACACCCTGGTTTACACTGACACCCTGTTTTACACAGGCAAGCATCATTCACATTTTCTTCATTTAAACAAAGAGTGTATGCCATTACTTTGTATCTAACAAGGAGAGACAGACACACAGGCACACACACAGACACACACACACAGGCACACACACAGACACACACACAGACACACACACAGACACACACACAGACACACACACAGACACACACACATACACACACACAGACACCGACACACACAGACACACACACTTTTTAAACGAGTCTGTTACTGGCTCCAGCACACACTACATCAGGGGGGCTTGTGTTGGTGGTGGGGGCTGTAGAGTGACCACACAGATTCAGCTGTGCAGTAACGGGACACAAACCTGATTCACTTCACACTACAAAGCAAAAACTGCATATGGAATGAATTTCATCCATTTCTCCTGCAAGGAGGCAGGAACACACGGAGAGCCAGAGGCCAGAGTGACTGCAGACAGCAGTCAGCTGTTAGCTGCTGTATCTGTATGTGGAGCTGTTGTTTTTCAGACACAGAGGTTATTGTGCAGGTCGCGCCGATGGTGGAGAATGAACACAAACAGTGTCTTTCCTTCAGCACTAAACTTTTGTGTGTCAGACTAACAACAAATGAAGCTTTCCAATGACATAAACCAGTTTTCCAGTTTTTTGAAGAAGCGGGGTACTCATTGCCATGTCTTATGGCAAAGAATGTGGAACGTTTAGCAAAAATCTCAAGGATTAGCTTGATTAAGATGTACATTTGGACCATTTAGACCTCATCTGGGATGTTTTCCAAACTTTAACCACACCAGCCTTTATAACAGAGAGGCAGAGCAAAACTGTGGAACGAGAGAAGTATTACACTCCGTTCTGTCAGAGAAAATACAAATCAAGAACTTAATCAAAAGACTGAATTTGGCAAGCAGCTGGGAGAGGAGAAACGCTGCGGTTAGCAGGTTGATTTATTACAATCATTGACATGTTAATGCTGTGGGTAATAACGTAAAACTTTCAGGTTGAGTCCTGCATGAGCTCAGCTTCCTCACCCTCAGTGAAATTAAAGCATGCTCTCTGCTCATGTTTCCTGAAGGTTAACATATGTTTATTTATTCCAGCTCCGCTTCACAGGCAACTGACTGCACCGGACACCTGACAGTAGGGCTCTGTTCTAAACCGAGGGTGCTTTGTACAGAGGCGGCACTTTAACGCATAATTTGCAAAGTCTGTTCCAAAAGGTAGGTGACTTAATGATGCTGCCTTTTGAGATATCTTGCTTTAACCAAACTGGAAGGCAGTAACACAGGCATCCTCATTCTTTACCTGCTGTAATATGTGCCTCTCTCTTAGTGCCATTAGTCTTCTGTGAAGCTCCACCAACTCATCCAGGTATGCCTGCCAGATAAACACATTTGAGTTGGATCAGTTATGCTCTCTAAACATGCCATTTCTATAAACTCCAATCACATCTAACACATTAGTAATGTGCTGATCTCAAAAACAGAGAAACTTTACACTTGATTTTGTCATAGAAAACAAGGCCCTTTGAAATTGCAGATAAAAGACGGTAAAGACTGCAGGCGGGTCGACACAAAATTCATTTCAAAGGCAAGCAGACATTTTACGCTAGTGTCATTTTATCAGCTAACCTGAGTTTGCGCATAACATCAAACACAACAAGCGCTGAGCAGTCCAGCCCTGCTTACAGGAGTTCTGATGCCAGTTAGAACCCATGAGATTGGTTGACATGCTCAATAGTGTAGTTTTAACGTACACCAGCTGATGAACAAGCTCAGAAAATGTCTGATCAACACGTAAGGTGAGCTAGTGATGTATGTAGATATATGTCATATGTATACTCATATACTCTCATATATATGTCATATATATACTCATATACTCTCAAAGCACTAGTCAACAATGCTAATGCTAATTTGCATAGGAACATTCTCTTTCCTGCCTTACCAGGAAACTAAAACTAAAAGACAATAACTAAAAGAATAATTCAAAAGTATTAGGGTTAGGCACACACACACACGCGCACACAGCTCTAAATAATTATGGCTAAAAATAAATCTGAAGTTGCTGTAAGTCATGCTTACCTTGTCACAATCTATGTTTTTATTCTTGTCCACCTTTGATTGTTTCATGGGACTCCTTACTTCCAGCAACTGCAAAAAAATGTAAATGGAACAAAAACCTCTGGGTCTAATTTTACAGCATTGGAGAAACTGAAACGGCCATTTCAACCAACCTGGTTAGTGGGGGTCTTCATTAGAGGTGGGGCCTCATTATGGGGGAGTGGTGAGGAGGCGGAGCTATTTTCACTGTCACTGCCATCACTTAAACTCACCCTACAGCACAAATATTCATCAAACATTCATATAAAAAAGACATGCATGGCACAGTACAGTATGCAGGCTTTGGTTTGCCTGTATTACAGTAAGTGCTGATTGACAGTGTTCACCTGTGATGGCGATGTGTCATTTGTGTGTGTAATGGACGTTCCACATCCGAGTCAAAGTCATTATCATCGCCCTCTTCTGACTCCTGTTCATTTTCATCCGAGTGCAAATGGGGTATTACCGGCCGTAAGGGCCCCAGCCCTACACGCAACACAACAGCGTCTACTAAAGTCTCTCTTCATCCTTTATCAAACTTAATAAAAATCAGAATCATTTCTCTCTCCACAGCTGTAAGATAAATCAGAGGGCTGTAAAATAATAATGTAAACATAATAAAGAGTTTAGGAATCTTCAGTGAACAGTCGCTCGGTTTCTGACACCCTGACCCACACAAATCCAATCAAAACAACAGAAGATTTTACCTGTCTGCTTACGTGTGCGTCCAAACTCAGAGCTGGAGCTGGTAGTGGAGCTGGTCGGGCTGGGCTGGTCCGACTACGGAAAATAAAGAGATACGAGTAATAAGAATTATGAAACTAAATAATTGCAGGAAGCATACAGATGGGTAAAATCCATAATACAAGATACCCCTGCTGGGATCCAATAACAATTAACAAGTCCTTCCTGTGGGCCAATCACCTGTCATTATTAAAACAAACCTGCTTTCTCTCCTGGGACACAAAATCTCAGTGAAAGCAGCTGATCTGCCCCATCCACAAGTGATCTAAGATCAGTCTGTCAGGTCACAACACAAGCTGTAAAACTGACTGAAAATCAACCAAGTGTTGCTGCTTAAGAGACCATTTCCATGGTCTTCTGTTCCACTCCAGGCTCTGTCAGATTTTAGTGTCCCTTCCTGACTGTAAATCAATGGGCTCCACCCCCTCACCCCCCATGAAGTCTGATTTATGATCACAACGACTCTTTCGGGCAAACCTTCACACTTTTACACCTTTCTTCTCCTTCAGTTAAAAAAATCAGTCAAGTGGTTATGAATGTCCTGTCCTCAATGTCAAAATGTCAACACTGAACCCAAGCAACAAATGAAAACACTGAAGAGAATGTGAACACACACACACACACCCCTCACGCCCCTTTTATATTCACAGCACATTTCACAAGCTTTCTGAAACGGTAAGAGGTGGATGCTCCAAACAGCAAGTTAAAGACTGAACTATTAACCCTAATTTTTCTTACAGAGCAGCCTGAGAGGAAATGGCATGGCAGACACTACTGTACACCACTGTAGATGCT
>JBAJNP010008048.1:0-21111 GCA_036877545.1 Yasuhikotakia modesta | reverse complement strand
CAGCTTCATCTGTGGCAAACGTACCTAAAAATGTAATTATTTAATATCTTTGCTTTATTATTTCCTAACATTTATTCCTCAAAAGCGCTGAATCATGTTTTGTCAGGTTCTGATATCTCGGCTGCAAGGGGACGAACGGGTGCCAGTAGATAAACTATTTCTCACAGTCTCACGGCTGTTGGAAATATCATCAGGATCGTGGCATTTCAACAGGGCAGACGGCTCTCGTACCTCCACACACAGTCCATCATGAGAAACACAAGCCTCTCGTAACGCGAATGAACGGCTGTGTGTCTCACTGACAGGACATTTAGCTTCTATGTAGAAGTTAATAAATGTTAGCGATGAACATTTATTCACATAACGGACGCTTTTGAAAAATAAATGAGCAATCACAATTTTTCAATAGTTCGTTTATAAGTAGACAGAGGGAATTTGGTCGGTGTAAAAGTTTGTTTTTTTTTTTAGATAAAGTTTAAAATAGTTGAGATATTTTAGAAGGTGTTTAATGGAGTTTTAATGGTTGAATAGTCAGATTAAATGGACAGTTCTGTCTTTATTTTTAAACTCTTCATGCGAGGTTTATAGCTTTGGGGGGCAAATAATGATGCGAAACAGATCACTGTGAGTTTCAGTATTTATGTTTTAGTATTAACTGTTTTTTAAAGCATCTGTGTTTGTACGAACTGATATCACAATGTTTTTTATTTGTTGTCCGTGTGGCGTTTTTGACGCATTAGTGGATGAAACGCTATGGAGGGGCACATGTTTACTGGGTGCTTTAAGTTTAGCCCCCCACTGCCAAGATCTGTCCCGGTCATATAGCTTCTGATGTAATCCTGTTACTTTAAGCAGGCATGCAAATGTCTTGAACCACACACACACACACAAGCCAACACACACACACATAAGCCACACACATGCCCACACATACACATATACACACACAAAAGCCATACACAAACACACACACACATGCATATATGTTATAATCCATAGCAAAAAGGGAAAGCAGAACGACTGTACCTCTGACTGTAACTTACAAGTAATAATCTTTCTCACATTACAGTTTTAATTTGTTATTGGTTGTAGATTATTGGTTATAGATTTAAGATATCTCGAATACCTCCTGCAGTATGTTGATGTAAGTTGTGCTGTTTGATTTTTCTCTCAAAGGGGGAATCCAGCCCATTAATGGGACTTTCAGTTAGCAACCGCCTGGCAACCACTTCCAAAGATGCTAAAACAATATTTTGCAATCACGTTGCAGTCTTGGCAACCCCACAAAACTCTACATTTTTGCTTATTCAAGCAAGATTTTTGCGTTTTCTCTGGAAAATTAATAAATGTACTAGGTTATGCTGTCTGTATGGTGCTAACGCTGTTTTTAGCGTTTCGTTTAGGATGCGTTTGGCTTCCGGCCAAAGCTAATGATGTAATTACCTCACAAGTAAATGAAACAAACTTCACTCGCGTTGAAGCCCACAGCACAAACAAACGGAGGAGAAAAAGAGCGACATTGTGTACATATTATGAAACCAAGTTATTTTACCCCTTAGTTGAAAGCTAAGAAAATATTAATGTTTTTTCTGTTTCTTGTAGGTCTTTTCACATCCTGGGACCCAACAAAACAAGTAAGTGTGTTTTATTTTACTTGTGTAATTGCTATAAAGTGTATATTAGTGTCATTTGTCTGTATGCTTGACATTAGAGTGACGTAACGTGTAGTTTTATAATGTACATAAACATTGTGACTTTAAAATGAAAAGTGTCCTGCTTATAAAATTGTTGCCATCGTCATCAAGTGACACAGACAAAAATGTCTTTATTATTCTGGTCGGGAAAGGATTTTAAACGGGTAAAAATTCCTCAGTTCTGGCAGGTACACCGATGCTATTTTGAAAGCTGTGATTTTGTGTCGCTGGAGAAATGATCAAATCATGTTTCACGTAAGAGGATTTGACCAGCTGCACACCTCAGGGCTGCCCTTTAGCGCTGATCTCAGACCAGCTTCTGACGCTCAAAATCCCCCAGAGTTCACAGGACGACCGGCAGCATCCATCTCAGATCAGCGCTGAGGAGAATTCTTAGTCTTGGCACGCGTTCGGTGATGCTCAAGGTAAAGCCGTGATGAAACCCGACATGAAAATGTCCCGGGTGACAAATGCATTAACGCAGACGCCACGGGTGTTCTCCTTAATCAGCGCGCCCCTCGCGCTCACGCATTACAAAACAAAGAGCTTTAACTGACAGCCAAGCGCGCCTTTTCCAGGCGTTCGCGGAGCATTGAAGGATGTGTTTATCGTGAGGAGAAATTATTCGGAGCAAAGATTATGGAGGTGATGCGCGATTGATATTCCCGTGCCTTTGTCCCGGAGCCGCCCCCGTTCAATCATGCTGTCGTGTGTGTGTGTGTTTTTGAGGGGGAAATAAAACTAAACCGGTTGTTTTGAATCGTAATAAACACATTAGAATTCTCTCCTCAGATTACCCAGCATGCTCTCCGGCGTACAGCGAAAGTGAATGGTGACTGGTGGAGGTCAAAGGTTCAAAGATGAAGAAGCCATTAACTGAAAAAAACTGCGACTTTTTTCTTTCTGAAACAGAAAAGGCGATTAGAATGAAATGAAAGTGGTTGGTGACCAGGAACAATGAGTAAGACGACACAATGTATATTTTTAGACGTATTATCGCTTTAAGAACTGATAGCCTCAGCCGTATCTCGTACATTTCTCCTGAAGCTTTAAAAGTGTTGCACCATTTCATTTAACGCATCTGAGCGTTTATTAAACCAGGAACGATATCCGATTTTATGTGTGTTCACATTCTTCCCGGTGTGACAGGGAATGTTTCGGAAGCCGTCCGGATCGTCAGGTTAAGCGGTGCAGCCGAGGTGAAGAGAGAGCAGCTCACAGGAAATGGGATGCATTAGCCCTCGGGCGCACAACTATAACACAGACACCTCGGCTCACGCTGTAGTTCCTCTGTTAGGACTTCATTCATTTCTCTCAAGAAACCTTCAGAGAACCATTCAGCTGCTAAACTGTCTCCTCACAGAAAGAGGCCTGAAATATTGAGTAGGATCATTCCCCTGCATAGAAGGTGCTTGCTATGAAGTGGGCACTATGAAGTGGGCACTATGCAGTGTGCAAGGCATTATTGTCTCATGTTTGGCATATACCCTTAATAGCTATATCTCACTGAGTCCTTGTTTTGCCCTTTTGAGTGTGCAAAAACACAATTCACCCTGTATTTGTGTTCGCAGTGGGACCCTCAGGGAAGCCCTCAGACCAGCCTGTCAGCCACGCTGCTCCCCCACCCCGGCCAGACGCTCCATCGGTCCTCCGTCCCGGACACAGAGGGCTTTCATTTGGGCAAACCTGACCCCTACGACCTCTACGAGAAATCACGCGCCATTTACGAAAGCAGACGTAAGTCAAATCTCTCTCTCGCTCTCTCTGTCTCTCTCTCTCTCTCTCTCTCTCTCTCTGTCTCTCTCTCTCTCTCTCTCTCTGTTTCGCTCTCTCTGTCTCTCTCTTTGTCTCTCTCTGTCTCTCTCTGTCTCTGTCTCTCTCTTTGTCTCTCTCTGTCTCTGTCTCTCTCTTTGTCTCTCTCTGTCTCTCTCTCTCTCTGTGTCTCTCTCTATCTCTCTCTGTCTCTCTCTCTACAGACTTTGATTAAATTAATTCATATATATATATATATATATCATATGTTTTTATATGTATTTACAGATTATAAACAGCCAGCAGTCGTGTCGGTACACACTGACCATGTTGTGCGATTTTTGGCACACTGGGAAATTTGAATCCTAAATATTATCCTGCCAAACTTGTTGCTAAGATACATCTCAGAGCTGCGGTTACGCGTAGCGTTAGCATGTATGCGTTGAAAACGGGCATTAATTCATATTTGTCTATGAAAAATGTAATGTATGATTTCTTTCCCTTGTTGTGTTTGGTGCGATAAACCACATATGATGTCATGAGTGCAGCCAGCCAATAGAAATAAAGATTATTGCATAACTGCATCTTACTAAACGTTTCTCTTCGCAGAGCCACTCCCACCTCGGACATTACTGGACTCTACAGGCAAGTCTCATGTGTGTCTTCATCCTTTCAGCAGCTGATGTATGTGCGTTCTATTTTTAGATCTCTGTCTGTCACTATACCCTGTTTTTCCACCAGCGACTAGCGTGTAACGTGACCTACATAATCCGCAGATGTCCCTGATCCACAAACTTGCAGTTAGGCTTAGATTTAAGGGTTTGTTTTCCTGCGAAATCTCGTCTCTTTCCTGTCAAACGCGATCAGTGCGGTTCCGGGATCACAAAACCCGGGATCCGATTTAGTTGCATATTTATGTGACCTAAAAGTTACGATGCTTCTTTGCTTATTTCGTGTTTTTTCAACATGTTGTGGTAAAAAGATCTGACAGCCGCTTCATACTCCGAGTTTTATATCCAAAATCTCACAGGTTGTGAAATAGATTTGTATATTTTCTATACTATGTGGCTGCTTAGATGTCCTGAGTTGTTTTGGTGCATTGCCATGGGGTTGCTAGGGGTTTTGCATGGTTTCTAGGGTGTCGCTAAGTGGTGAAATGACATTCTAAGCCCCAGTTACAGTCTTTGTTAGCAGCAAGTGCCCTAAATTAAGAAGCACTCCAATCTTCTCCGCATGATCTCAAGAGTTCCTCTGGTTCCTCAGGTGTGGAGTACCAGGAAGTGGAGGTCCACCTCGTGCGTGAGAAGACCGGCTTTGGCTTCAGGATTCTGGGTGGAGACGAGGCGGTGCAAGCAGTGAGTCCGGAGGCCCGTGACAAGGCTCGTATGGGGCAGGATAAACAGATGCTAGCGATGGACCTCCTGGTCCATATCTGTACAGCTCCACGAGCAGCAAACAGAAACATCTCAACCGTGTTTCCTGTTTCCTGTTTCAGTTAGCTAACAAGCTACTTTATTTACAAGTTCTCATGGAAAAACCGTGTTTGTTTTGGCATGTACCATATTTTTCAAACATACAATAGTATTGTGATGCTATCTTGTTTTCTAAACATGTATCTTGTTGCTAATACCATGTTTTTTTGGACATGCTAATATCATGTTTTTGACATGCTAATATCATGTTTCTTTGTATGTGCAATGGTAATATACATACATAACCTGCTACAACATTTGTGTTTGTTTTGTAGGGCGGGTTTTCATCATGTACGCAATTCATCAATAACATTCAGAAGGTCCCTTACACACATTTATATCTAATACGGATTAACCTGTTATATTCAGATAGTGGTGTTGGACACAAATGCAGGCAATATAAAAGTCTTTACAATGACAAAGACAATTACAGTAATTAAAGAAATTAGGCTCATTTGCTTCTTTATGAACTGATTCTGATAACAATAGTTTTAATAACTATCAGATGATGATGAAAACATAATAAATGATTACTGAGGTGTATAAGGGGGTGTCTGAAGATTCAGTCGTCACAAATTAGTCGTTGCTCTTTTGTGTGACTGACAGAATATTTGTGCCGCTGTTTTTTTAAACGGCTTACATGAAATGCCATATAATTTGGGAATTTCCTGGAATTCTGCCGAGCGACAATCTAAGTACGAGGCTGTGAATGTCAGCTCGCGTTATCCTGACGTCTAATTCTCCCCCACAGATCGTGATCGGGGCGATTATAGAGAACAGCCCCGCGGAACGGGACGGGAGGCTCCGGCCCGGAGATGAGCTGGTGTCCGTTGATAGGATGCCGGTAGCAGGGAGGCCGCATCGCTACGTCATCGACCTCATGCACGCAGCTGCGCGCAACGGACAGGTCACACTGACCGTCAGGAGGAGAGTCCTGACGCAGCACGGTGAGCCGACTACACATGCAGAAACCTCCATTAAACACGTCATCTGCTGGAGGAGAGAGAGAGAGTGTGTGTGTGTGTGTGTGTGTGTGTGTGTATACACATACATATACATACATGCGTCATACGGGTCTATGCTATGTGTGTGTGTGTGTGTGTGTGTGTGTGTACACAACTGCATTACACACAACAACATACATTATATTACACACTGTATATATACACACACACACACACATATACATACAGGTATGTGCTGTGTGTATGTATAGTGTTATGTATGCAGTTGTGTCTGTTCTATAGCTTCTATAGTCTCACTGGTGCTCATGTGTCAGCGGTGACTTATATTGTGTTACTGCCCCCTGCAGGTCATCAATGTGAAGAAAACGGCCCGGCAGGCAACCAAAGCAGTTCCCCCCGGACCCCCGCTGTGTGTCCGGTCAACCTTCCACCCACCACCGACGTCGTCATCCACCGCAAGGAGAGCGAAGGCTTTGGCTTCGTCATCATCAGCTCGCTAAACCGACCGGAGACCACCGCCATAAGTAACCCAGACTTTCTCCTCAGGGGTCTTTAGAATCGCCTGACTGCTAGAAACTTCCCCTGACGTTCGGTTTTATATGCAAATGAAGGATAAACGTAGCCCTGAATGTGTCACAGCCGACGACGTTTAGCTGTGGTTCATGTAAGATTCATCCGATAACAAAGCTGAGAAAGTCACTTCCGTTCTTAGGATGCGTGACGCAGGCGGACGAATCGCAACCGTCAAGTATAAAGCGAACATTTTTCTTTTTGTTAGCGCAGTGTGACATTTTGATTTAAAATTAAAACTAGCATCAAAACAGTACAGTCAATAGTGTTGTGTTGCATGTATGTGTTATTTTATTTAAATACTTACAGCATGTGTAATTATGTAACGTTTTTGTTAATGAAATGAGAATTCCCTGCTATTCCGTCCTGGTTTGGTGTTAAGTTTGACCCCTGACAGTTTTCTTACACGCATCTGTTAACGTTTTCCAGCTGTACCGCATAAGATCGGTCGTATCATCGAGGGCAGTCCGGCAGATCGCTGTGGGAAACTGAAGGTCGGCGATCGGATAATGGCCGTCAACTGTCAGTCTATAATCAACATGCCTCACGCAGACATTGTCAAACTCATCAAAGACGCTGGACTTACGGTCACTCTACACATCATCCCTGAGGAAGGTGGGCTGCACTTTTATTTACACGTAAAATTATCTTTTCATTCTGAAGAACATTTTTAAGTTTGTCTCTTGTAAACCTGTGACGCAAATCATTCTGTGTGTTTCCCAGACGTAAACGGAGCTCATTCTGGCCCGGCATCGGAGAAGCAAAGTCCAATGGTGGCTCAGAAACACAGCCCTCAGACCCAGTCCAGCCCAGCAACCCAAAAGAGCCCCGGCTTGACCCAGCCCAGCCCGCCCGCCCCTCATCCCAGCCCGGTCACCGCACAGCCCAGCCCCCAGCTGGTGGAGTCGGGCCCACCACACGGCGGCGCTCCTCACGGCAGCCCTCCTGTGAGTCGGCCCAGCCTGGAGGCCGTGCAGCCGGGCTCGGGGGGAACGCCGGTGGCGGCCGCTGTGGATCCGTGTGTGTCAGGGGTCCAGCCCAGCTCCATTGGATCAGTACCAGTACCACCACAGCTGTACCTACATGATACACGGTACTGTTTGCTCAGCTGTTGTAACAACTTATTGTCATTATATATACCATATATTGTGTACCATATTTACATACATATATATATATACAAACACTATATGCATTCTATATATATATATATATATGTATGTATATGTGTGTGTATATATATATGTATGTATATATATATGTGTGTGTGTGTATATATATATATATGTGTGTGTGTGTGTATGTATTTTTTTCACGTCGCTCTGAATGCATCTCCTGTCGTTCTGTCGCAGTAGCATCACTTAACACCTCATCATCAATGATTTACCTGTAGAAATGTGATCAATAATGCAGCCGCTGCTCTCGGCTGAGGGCGGCTTATATTCTCAGAGGGTCGACTCAGGATATTCCTGATTTATGCATCGTGAAAGATGCTGAACTGAGACTAATAACTAATAACGTTCACATCAGTCACATGACCAGGGCGAGCAAAAGAGAAAGAGAGAGAGAGAGAGTTTGACCTGTAATTCAGAAGGTTGTTTAGAAACATCTGACTGAATGTTTCTAGAGCTTTTATCTAGAGCTCCACAGGGGATGTTTGGACATCATTTATTTATTGTTTCACTGATTTCAAACATTGTAGGATTTACAGTAATGTTACTGTAGCGTTTTGTTCAAGTTCTGCTGTGTTGTGGGCATCATCGCTTCATTTGAACTTGTTGGCATCTTCAGGTCGGAGGTCAAAGCCAGACAGGATGTTAAGCCTGATATCTGCCAAGCCGCGTACACAGACTACAGACAGCCGCCGGTGGACTACAGACACCCCCCTGTAGCGGACTACAGACAGCCACCCACCATGGAGTACCGACACCCGCCCGCTCTCATAGACTACAGACAACACTCCATCACCGACTACCGGCCACAGGTGACACCTCACAGGTCCTTACAGACCTCCAAAACAATCCATAACTTTTACTTAATTCATAACGTTTTTATAGGACTACGACTATTTCACTGTGGAACTGGAGAAGAGTGTGAAAGGGTTTGGATTCAGTATCCGAGGAGGACGGGAATATAAGATGGACCTGTTTGTTCTCAGACTGGCTGAGGACGGACCTGCCATCCGTAACGGCAGAATGAGGGTGAGGAAAACTCTTCCCACAGTTTGCCGCCATTTTGTGATCGTTAGCTTTTTAAGTGTTTAGTGCCAGTCTGGAACGTTTTGGAACGCTCGGTTCCGATTGGTCAGTCCTGCTGTCCTTCACGTTTTGCAGGTTGGCGATCAGATTATCGAAATAAACGGCGAGAGCACGAGAGACATGAGTCACGCTCGCGCCATCGAGCTCATTAAAGCCGGCGGCCGACGCGTTCGCCTGCTGCTGAAACGGGGAACGGGACAGGTGCCGGAATACGGTGAGAACCGCAGAACCACAGTTTAAATGTGTGGTGTGGCCACATACCTCAATGGTTGTAGTGTTTAGCTTTTATTAGTCTAAGTAATGAAAGTTGAACTTATAAATATGCTTGTTAGTGTCTTTTTAGGGGACTTATAATCGCTTCTGTCAGAATACTGAGGCGTTTTGCAGTGGACTTGTGACAGTGTGATTTAGCCACTAACGTTTAATGACTTGCTCTATTAATGAACCCTTTTCAATGCACCTCTTCTTAGATTAGAACCACAGTTCTCTGTAACCGCTCTCTTCTGTTAGCTAATCTGTTTTGCTAACTCCTTGCTAATTCAACGGCTCAGACTTCTACTTCCTGTTCTGTAGGAATTGTTCCTCCCAACCTCACCATGTGCATGAAAAGTGACACTCTCGCTTCACCTTATTTCTTCATAATGGGACACTCTAAAGACACGGTTCGTGGAAAGATGCATGTCTCTGGTTTAGTGGCTCTGTTCTATTCTATCTGTGTTCTACACTAGTGTCTTGTAACTCGAAGATTCTGTCATCGTTTACTCACCCTGTTCACACTTTTCTGTGGTGATTTTTGGAAAAATATCCATAATTTGAAAATATTATATCTATCCACATAGGAAAATAACAGTTTTAAAAAGAAAAACACAAGTTTAAGAGTTTAAAAAAAACACAAGGGTGAATAAATGAAGATTGCTAAACAATCCCTGTAAGTGTGTTTGTTATGTCACATAAATGCATGTAAACGTACATCCATTTGAACTATAATCTTTCTCTGCAGTGACACGTACACACGTTTTCTGTTTTTTGTGTGTTTTCAGCAGACGGTGCAGCCTCCAAATGTTATGTCGCTCCAGCCACCGCTGCCTTGTCGGAAGTAGTCTCACCCCACTAGCGTCACCCTCGTCCCTTCGCCTGTCATCTCATCCAGCCTCAAACCCTAAACATGACTCACTGGCTTCTTCTGGCAGAATCATGTGACTGTCTGGACCAATT
This sequence comes from Yasuhikotakia modesta, assembly GCA_036877545.1. Classification (NCBI taxonomy): domain Eukaryota; kingdom Metazoa; phylum Chordata; class Actinopteri; order Cypriniformes; family Botiidae; genus Yasuhikotakia; species Yasuhikotakia modesta. The sequence continues at coordinate 11,185 of JBAJNP010008048.1, read as the reverse complement.
GTGCTGGGTCTGGCTGGGCGTTTGCCCAATGAACAGAGGGTGGCGGGTCCACCTGTAGGATCTGAGCGGATCTGAGACGTCCAAATGGAAAATGGAGACGGATCAGGAACATTTTAATAAAGTGGAAAATCTTTACCAACGGATGGAGAAGGCTTCAAATGGATTTGCTGTGTCTGCCATTTGCTCTTCACGAATTTACCGATACAAGTTTTGTTCTGGAACATTAAGGTCTGACCCAGAAGAATTGTTTGCCCTCTCGCTGTGTCATTTTTGGATTATGAGGAAAAACTTCTCTCTGAGAAACAGGCCTGAAGCCTGTTTTTCCATCCGGTGGACCCAACTGTCTTATTTGTTTATGATGTGGAAGTTGTTTATTTTTGCATCAAGTCGTTCACATCGCCACCCCTAGCCGTACCGAGGGGGTCAGATCTTGCAAAATATATGTGTAGCATGAAAAGAGATTTCTGAGGAAACTATACACGACTTGAAGACCACATTGTGTTGAGTTTCGTTATCTGTTTGGTGGGAACAAAGAATTTATTATAAACGTTGTAAAAGTCTGACAATATACACTTTAAGGGGACAAACAGACCACCATGGTGGTCGACCAATGGGGATACGAGGTGAGATATCTCAGCAACCTTGGGCAGAAATATGGATTTGTACAAGGGAGTAAATGCATATCAATCGCCAAATCTACTGCATGGATTTATCCCTTTAGACGCCAATAATGACCCCACACATCATATTGGTATCGTTTAGATCTAGCTGTGCATTGAGTGACGTATCACAAACTGAACCAGGCAGGTTCTGCTTACCTTCAGAGAAGATGCTTCGTTCCAGCCTCATTGTCCTGTACTGTGAAACCGCTGTGGAGTTGGACCACTGATGGTACCTTCCAGAACCTTCCATGGATCACGGGAGCCAGCTGACCGAGTCGCAACGCAGAACGTTGGGGGGGGAATTATGGTTTTTTTAGGACTGTTTGGTCTGAGAACAGGATAAAATGCAGGCTGTGTCCCAACCAGATCTTTGATAAGCCCTTGTATCTTTTAAACCCCATTTCTCCAACCGTCTGTCATTTATATATAATTTTTAACAATCCAATGGATCCAAAAGTCCCGCCCTCTGTTTGTTCTCATTGGATATTTTGATTAGCTCAGAAGCGCATACATTTCCTGAATCACCATTGGTTGCTGTCACATGTCAATCATCTCTTATTGATAATAAATGACTTGAGCTCTGCTCATCTTGACACTTTATATAACCAGCATTTTATGATATGCATTTTTAAGCATGTGCACTCCCTGGGAATCGAACCCACGACCTTGCCGTTGCAAGCGCGGTGCTCTAGCGAATAAGTTACACTTATGAGAGCGCTTTAAAGTTTTGATCCGAATTTGGTTAGGACACAGCGTGCAGCTGAGACCAGAGGGACAAAATTGGACCTCAAATTAAGGCATAAGCAGAGTCTCTCTGCCTTACATAAGTGGGGCCCAGTTGTACGGGGCAGAGTGCCTTACTGGCAGGGCAACGAGCAGTTTGAAATATGCATTGTACCTTCAAAATATTCGCACCTAATAATTAGTTTTTCGTTATTAAATGTGTAGAACTGGTTGAAAAATCCTCTGATCTCACACCTGTAGAGACATCATAACAGAAAATGTGGGTCACTTAGTTGTGTGGAGGTGATGAGTTAGATGGAGGTGATGAGTTAGATGGGGGTGATGACTATGGCCTGTTTTTTGCCTCTTTTTGTGTTGATTCGCTAGTGAAACAGTCCATTTTTGCTCTTCAACCGTCATTTCAAACACAGACTGATGGCTGTGCCATTCCAGCTGTTCCGGAGGTTTGTGGAATGTCATTGGACACTCGGGAATTTTCAGGCAGTTAAAGAACCAGAAAGTATTATGATAAAATAGTTTGGAGCTTGAAAATGTTGCATATCAGTATTAGCTTATCACATTCCTTCTCATCGCTGAAAAATATATTTTCTTTATCAGTATTTTGTCTTGTTTTACAGTTAAAATATCAAAATATTCCTATGAAAATATCAATTTACTTAAGAAGGAATTATTTGGGAATTTGTCAGGAAGTTCATTGTCGTTTATTAAACGTACACAAAACATTTTAGGACACAAAACTTTAGCCTCTGTCGCCATCTCTGTTTGAAACCGCAGGTTGCTTTACGTTCATTTCATTACGTATGTTGAAGTAAGAAAAACAAACAGTTTAAAACGTGTTTTTACTGACAAACAGGACAAATAAACTGATTCAGAAAAAGATTTTCTGCGTTTTTGCCGCAACAAACGCTCTCAAATCTCACCGAGGGCTTTTTAATGCATATTATTTGTGAACTCTGTTGTTTTATGTCATGGGGTGCAGAGAGCAAATTTAACACGTTTACAAGAGGACAGAGAGAAACAGGCAAAGTTTGAATGCATTATTGCACAGCTTATAGCTTTTACAGTTTGGAGCTGTTTCCTGCCTGCTGTGAAAACTAAAAAAAGAAATAAAAAACGTTTTATATTATTGGTCAAAATACTGAACCTGTGATACAGAAGGCGATACAGCCCCTTCAAATCGGTTTTACTGTCTCGTGTTAGATGTATATTTACCTTGTACAGCTGTACGCCTATAAATATGGTTTAATGTATTATTGATAGTTTCAAAGAATAAGTGATCAAATATTTTTATGAAATGCAACAGTATGGATATAATAAATTTTGCTAAAATCTTGTTTACCTGTATGATATTCTGATATACTGTTAAATAAACTCTTGACAAGGTCTAAAGTTCATTTTGCAGCTCATTGTTCCCATTGTCTGATATGATGATGTTGTTTATTGTGCTGTGATATTATTGGAAAATGTTGCATTTGCAATGAGACAAAAGTATAACAACCTATTATTGCATTCGGACCCAATGCAATGATTGGACGAGCTTATTTTACATGTATATTTTACATGAGCTTATTTTTATAGTTATTTTACATGTATATAAACACATTTAAACGACTTAGTGAATTTTATAAGCGTGTAAACAGACTTTAAACCAGAAAAACAAACAATATTTCTGCTTTATTGTGTCAGTGCGTTTTGCTCCAGGCCACTAGGTGGCGCAGCGGGTAACATTAACGTGTGAAAAATAGCCAATGAAGACGTTCAAATGAAAAGATTTAATGTAGTTTTTAATGCAAACCAAAGATCAAATCCCACAATACACACATAATGTCCGAAAAACATCGAAATCTTCCTCTTTGGATGGTAAAATCCGACGTTAACGATGCATTGAGGACGAAAAAGACGACGAGGCGTCGCAGACGGTATGAAGTCTTCAATAAAACACGACCTGGAGGTTGTTTGCAAACGTATTTGTCATAATTGTTATATAATGTTACACAGGACCGTCGTGCATTGGATGAACGAGGCCGAGCTGGTAAAAACAGCCGTGCACGTTTTAAAACAGGCCGAGGTACGTTTTTCACCTGTCCGTTTACATGCAATTTTCCTTGTTATCTATTATATCGTGTTTATGCATTACAGATGCATGCCGGGAATGACGGCATACACGCGGCAGAAGCGGCGATGCTCATCCCGGAGACGTCAGACTCGGACCGTGACGTCGCCGAGCAGGAGACGGTCCCGTACGACCACCGCGTCGGTACCGAGAGCCCTTTGAAACCTCGCACGGGAACATCCGTTGAGGAAGCCGCCCGTGAGGATGATGAAGGTCTGGACCTCTTTCACCTGAGCCAACAGTGACGTCACACGGTAGTCCAACAGGTATTTCCCCCGCAGGTGCGACCGGTGCTTGGACGACAGTAGTTTGTGTTAAAGCAGGAGGGTCGTTCAGGGTTGTGACAAGTTTTGAAGGACATCTTGTATGTATATTAGCTAAAATAAGCGAGTAGTACAAAGTGTCTGGCACCTAAAATTTTACTTGGGCTCCCATTTAAGTTCTGGTGTAAATGTAAAATATACTTGAAATGACTTGACACTCGGTCTGAACTTCCTACCTGAGTAATGAAAACTGCCAGAGACACACAAAGAGCAGATTTCACACGTGTCTCATAGGAAGTGGTTTAATTTGGACACAAGCAAAGCATAGGACAGATTTTAAAGAAATGACACACAACCCACAAACACAGATGCAATTTGTTAATTTAATGTCCCAAATTATACTACGGATCCTACTGTTTCAAAGGGTCTTGGCACATTCACTTGTTGTTTTATGCATTACAGAGATTATGATTTAAAGTCAAACCCACTGAAAGTCTGTTTGCATGAACTGAATTGTAATAAGGAACATTTCTGTTCACGCTTGCGAAACTCGAACTGGATTTGGCACAAACGGCGTGTGCATCCATTGTGTGAATTCAGTCGTGACAAACCTGAATTCTTCATTCAAATACTGTGATAACAGCTTGTGTCTTTGAAATTTGCTTGTAACCTATTTGTGGTTTAAGCTGTTGGTGCAGCTGTAAGTCTGTCTGTATTTAAAAAGGGGTGAATTCTATCAAAACATTTTACTCCATTTTCAGTTTTAGCTTTAGAAAAAGGTTAAATTGCAATAATAATATTTTGCATGTCGTAATATTTTGTATATTTTGTAACCTGTTTGTGTTTCACGTTCACTAATTTATAACAACAGAAACATTTTTTCAGACCCAAGGAGTCGTATGTTTTCATGAAAGTTTAAATAAAAAAAAAAAACAGACAGCTTTTTACAGTTCCACAAATGACTGGGTAACAAGGTACAGAGATGCCGCATGTATTAACAGAGTTGTAAAATGTACATCTGGACAGAACAGCCAATGAAATAGTTGGTTCTGTGGTAGAACGACAGTCTGTTATTGTTCCCCGTTCTCTGATAGAAGCGGCGTTACACTGTTCACATGGCCGTCCAGATTGATCTACACAATGAGAACAACAACATCAGGTACCGGAAAATCATTTTCTTTTATAAAACAGTTAAAAACAAGATTTAACTTACACTTTTTGGCTTGTAAACACCCAGTTTAAAACGACAGCAGACGACGTCCACGCAGAAGCCGACCAGATTGTGCAACATACCTGTAACAACATCAGATTCCTTTATTCCACTTTTTTTGCAGAAACATTTATGTTATGCTAGTTTTAAGTCACTTCATAGCAATCGCTTAGTGGTCTAAATATATCTATAGAAGGTACAGGACTGTGAAAAGGTCCGAATGCAATTATAGGACGTCCTTCTTGCCTGTGGAACAGTGATGGGGTGTAGCTTTAAAAAGCGTCTACATTTACCCGTTGTTGAAAAAATGCCCCCAACGATGCCACAAAGGCGAATGAGGAACTGCCAGAGGGGCATGTGCTGTTCGGTCACCTTCACCATCAGAGAGCTGATGTCATACTTCATAAAGATGCCAGAGACTCCGTGACTTCCTGCCGCGTGGTTTATCACTCGCTCCTGCAGGAAACACAGACTTTTAGAACAGCCAATCGCATCAGTTGGGGGCGTGTCTGTAATTAGTTTAAATTGTAAGGCAGATTCACCCGTTCAGTGACTGAATACTGATGCGTGTCTGCTGACAGCTTGTACGTCTCCAGTTTTGTGGGTACGATGGTAATAAAGTATTGAAACATCTGATTATCTACAAACAAAGAGGTTAAAAAAAGAAACGTATACATGACATGTATATACACACACACACACAGTATTTAATGTGTGTGTGTGTTTATTAAACTTACTCAATATACAATATTCACGGCCCACTTACGATCTAAAGACACTTTTTCTGTGCCATCCAGTGGATTCAAAATTCCTGGTATTTCCTCTCCGAACGACAGATGGTCTATCCGATGGGAGAAGTTATATGCTAGGATGGAAAATAACATTTATTTACAAACTGGTGTAAAAACGTCATCGTGTTCTTGTGTATTTGAATGGCAGCAGATGTTCTTTGGTCTGGATTAAACTGGTTTTGCATAAAGTCAGAATTCACTTCCTCTTTTCCACAAAAGTGCCTCTATGCTGATCTGATAATTATAGAACATTCCCAAATCCGACATTTGGGAATGTTACACCAATGGCAGAATAACATTATAAGAGTGTTAGGAGACAAACGCAGGGTCTGAGGTGGTCCTCAGCTTACTTTCGTGGCTGACCAGGGCTGCCAGGTGAGCGTGACCTCTGGGATGCGGAATTGCCCTACAGTAGCCAACAAACAGCACATTCAGAGCCAGCTTGCTAGTGTGCGCTACTTAAATATCCTGAAATCTATGAGGGTTTAAAATGAGACATACTTGCCCACTGTGATGTGGAAATTTCCTGCTACTTTGTTGACGTAGAGATGTCCGTGTATCCGGCAGGCGTTTAACGGCTGGTTTGGGTCGTCTTCCCTGCAAAACCATCAATTTAAGAGTCACTCGACATAGCATAATCGCTTCTGTGTTGTTGCTTCTTAATCTGAATCGTAATCAGGATCGAGTGGAAACACGGTGTGAATCCGTATTGACTCGCTCACCTGGGTGGGAGGGCAGTTGGAGACCCTTTCATGACGTTTTTGAACAGAACATCTTGGAGCGAATGTTCCTCACGCAGACGGCTCTGAATCAGCAAAAGTGTTCTGGTGAAACAGATGGACACACACAAAGTCAGTCAAAGGCAGTTTTTTGCTTTCCTATTAAACACTAAGCAAAGACTATAATACGACAAATGTAGACTAACACGAGCTGTAAACAATTCAAATGTACCTCTGCCACAGTCTCTGCTGAGGGGAGAGTTCAAAGACCACCTGCGTAAAAATGATGAAACCTGTTATTGCACCACCATAAAACCTTACAAGCAAACAGCTGAAAATGGACATGAAAGCAAACACTCAACAGGTTCGTACTGCAGGCCGTCAGACGCCACCATAGTCTCCGCAAGATCTAGTACATCTGCACCAACAACTGCAAAAAACAATGAACCCTGACTGTATCAAAATATCATTAAAGCTCACGAATGAATGCTGCATCTTATACTTACACTGACACCTCATGGCGACTGTTATGTCAATGTTAATTCTTAGTTTACTGCAAGACGAAAACATAAAGTCAGTGTTTTGCATTTCCACTTATCAACATGGTTGTAAATACAGTTGTTGTTGGAAGAACCACGTTAGTTCTTGGCCAAGTTGTGATGCCAGTAAGAAGTTACCTGGTAAAGTCTTTATCCACTTCATACTCGTATTTCATCCATGTGTCCCGATACACAAAAAACTCAAAAAACGCCAAGAGAGCCATTGCGGTAAATGCCAAAACCGACACTGCGAGACACGAAGTTATTACATTCACCTTGATCATAGACATATATAACGGGATATAAGAATACAGTGTATTAAATCAGTGACTTATTTCGATGCTAAACTGATAAATCTCACTTTACATCCATGCATCACTAATGATGGTTCGTCTACATCGGTTCCCATGTAATAAAGCTGAAGGCATCTCACCGGTTCCTCCGCTGGCTGTTGTCTCCACGTAACTCTCTGGTACCTTCGGGAAGGCGTCCAACTCCTTCACAAAGTTCAGGGCTTTTCTTCTGTTCAGCCTCCTCATGGTCACAACAGATCACCGTATAACCTTCATTCATTCATTCATGCGATACAAGCCGTCGTGAGGTTTAATGCACAACGTGCGTCGTGTTTCCGGCGCTTAAACCGCAGATCTGTGAGCAATGAGCTCAATGCAGTTATGCAATAAATATTATACGAGGCTTTTGGTGGATTTGTATAGTAATGTGTTGGTTTTGATTGTTGAATTAGTTATTTATGTCTGTGAATGATCAGTTATTCGTGTTTCTGCGGTTGCTAGCCGCAGCTAACTGTACAGTCGACTCGTCTTCCCGCTATCTTGTCTTTTATACTTACCTTTAAATGTTATTTTAAATCCCCCATCGTATTTTCGGCTATTTGTAAACCAATTATCTTGTTTTACAATGAACCCCTATTTAAAAAAGGGCAAAAAAAATAAGGATGACTCGAGAAACACTGATATGTTGCTGTCGTGCTCTTCCGGTGCGGTGCTTTATGGGAAATGTAGTATTTTCATCGCAGTCCAATAATGCAGGAACAAGCGTTTGGGTGACTGAAAATTAAATAGTAGTTTAGCAGATAGTAATTATAAAGTGTTTAAATGAATAATTTAGATAGAAAATAAACTGACTCCAGGTACCGTGTCAATGACTTTTACAACGTTTTTAAGTCATTTATTATAATAATTCAGCAGATACAGTCGCAGACATTAAATCTTATGCATCACCTTTACTTGAGCAAACCTATTTTTCTAACAGTTTCTTAAACAATTTATGGTTAAAAACACAGTCTTTTGTGTTTCATTTGAAATAGACAAATCAATTGTAAGCTATTACCACAACAATTATTCAGTAGCAACTTATTCCAAAACATTTTTTCATTTTCCTTGTTATTCATTTTGTGTTTTTTCTTTACGTTTTGGAGAAGTCCTGGCTCATTCATTCAGAATATCGTTTAATATTATTTTTAAAACATTCACTTTGTGTCATACAGCTTTAGAACAACATGACTGTCAGTAAAGAATGCCAGTATTATAATTTATAGTTGCTATTTCTATAAATATAACGTTCCAATGAAATAAACAACGGTACCAAAATGCTAGCATGTAAATGCTTGTAATATAGCAGGTTGCATTAAATGCAATACATGCATTATAAAGCTAAATCTGGGCTGAATCTGGGCCCTCGTCTCGTAACACTGCCGGCTCAGGACTGTCAGATGTTGGGGTCCCGACGTTCTCTTGAGAGGGGTCTTCAGAACAGCAACTAATGGTGGGGGAAATGACATCAGGGCTGGTGTCACATGACTCGGTGCTTTGCTCGGATGTTGCTGTGTTGGTGACGGTTGTGGCGACGCTAGGGGGGACGGATTCAACATCATCATCTTCGTCCTCCAGGGTGGAACACTCGTTGATGTCTGTTTTAAACATACATTATGTATTTACAGTATATCCCAAACAGCTCACATGTAATATCAATGTGATGTTAACAACTTACTGTTAAAAGCCTCTGGATATTGCTTGGCAATTTTGCCCTTTAATGTTCTGAGGAAACATGATAAAAACATGTTACTTATAGGATGTGACCTCTGTTATTTCACGTGTCTGAATAATGTGCTGAGTTTGTATAATCTGAAACAATCTTTGCATATTTAACTTAAGCATTAAATGTGATTTGTTTAAAAATGTATTAAGTGACATCTAAAGTAATATGCAACCTGCGTCTAATCTTTGTTGAATGAGATAAAGATTAAGAGACATTAAAGACATAATACCGTATTCGTCTAAAGATGCTGTCCAAATCTTTCTTCATCTCAGTTAAAGTACGGGTGTGCATGAGAAAGTGTTCAGTCATCTGCTGTAAGCGCACATTGGACAGACCATTGAAGTTAATAAGCATCTCATTGGTCTTTTCAAACCGGTCCAACCTGGAATTCAAACGTTCAGTTTAACACATACTGTCGTAAACGCTTCAACCCACAGATGCTGTCCGGAAGGCAGGTCATCACATATGAACCCACGACCACAGCAACGTAATACTCACATGTGTCTCTGAGCCTGAATGATTGCGTTCACATCCTCCGAGTTCACCATGCTGATCATTCTGTTGCAGAAAATCTCAGATGCTGTTGGCTCCATGTTGAGCCTTTAAAACAACACAAAACATTGGCATCACCGATAAATCAAACCTATACTGTACGGATAGACGTACGAGCACAATCGCTTACGTGGTTAAATATCTGGCTGGTTTTCGTCTGTTTAATAGCAGATGTTGATATAAAATTCAGATATAAATGTTATATATCTGTCGGGCAATTAATATACAAACTGGAAGCTGTCACTTCTTCTAGCGCACAGAAAAGCAGGCAGCCATTTTTGTTGTGGTGTGGTCATATGACTGTGACGTCATCGACGGGGCGGGACCTCTGACGTTTTTCAAACCGATTGGCTCAGCAGTACGAGGGAGGCGTGTCCCTCGCGTCACCTACAAATTCATTATTGTCGCGTTTCATAAAGTTTTTTTAAAGAAAGGAATAATAATGTGAAAATATTGATTTATTTCACATTTTGCATCATGGAGGAATGTGTGACATTATGGTGTTTTTCACCTGCACAGGTGACACGAGACATCACGAAAGTTGAGAAACGTCAGATCTCTGTGAGCTTCGTCACATACCACACATATGTTTTTATTTGGTTTATATTTTTAATATATATCTGTAAAATATATAAATAATGGAATTACTTTAGACACATTAAAATCTACAAATGGACATTAAATTGAGGGTGATAGGAGGGGTAAAGACCCCAGCAATTTAAACCTCCAAAATATGATTTTTTACCCAAGTTTGTGTGTCAAGCACTTGGTTTGTTTGTTGACTACCTAAATAGCCATTAAATAATAAGCCAAAAATGATGCATTTAGAGACATTAAACGTTGAATGGGGTCAAATTTACCCCAAAGATAACAGGAGGGTTAATACAACATATTTGAAACGAGTTGTAATATAACATCGGGCGGTAGGTGGCAGTAATGAATGTGCGCTAATGTGATTCTCGCCGTTTGAATCACCACAGAAGAAGCTCTCGTCGTATTCGCTATCGCGTCGGATTGATCAAAATCCATCACAACTCACATCAGCTTTAACTATCATCAACAACTTAAATCATTTACTTTTGACAGCAGGTAATAAACTCGCTTTCTTAGTCTTAATAAACCCCAAACAAATAAAATATATAGAAAACCCGTCTGTTCATACTGGATTGCTAACGCTAGCCCGTAGCATCTGAAACTTGACTTATTTATCACCGAAGTAATGCGATTGAATCAGATCTGACGCTTTATCCTACATTTAACGTTTTAAAAAAGTGAATTTGTTAAAGTGGAAGATTTCCAGCGAGACTGAAAAGACTTTCTCTCTTTCCAGGTGCCCAAAATGGCAGCAGACTGGATCGGTAGTCTGGTATCAATCCATTGTGGACCAACACTGGGGGTCTACCAAGGTGAAGTCTCCTCAGTTGACCAAACCAGACAGACCATCTCGCTCAGACACCCTTTCCACAATGGAGTTAAATGCACTGTTCCCGAGGTCACCTTTAGGTAAACCTTTAATATCCAATCCCATTGTTTC